>CAKNXH010023010.1:0-16104 GCA_932178445.1 Andricus quercusramuli | reverse complement strand
GATTGAAAATTCATCTTTTCGGTGGAAAAATCAATTTTTTGGTTAAAATTTTTAATATTTTTTTAAACTTCGTTCTATTCGTTTGAAAATTCCTTTTCTTGGTTGCAAATTCATTGTTTTCCATTCAATTTGTTTGGTTAAAATATAAATATTCTGCTAAAACTTCCTTCTTTTATCACCTTTTTTACCGAAAATGTAACGATTCAATTTTTGGTTAAAAACTTATCTTTTTTAATTGCAAATTCAACTATGGGGTTAAAAATTCATTTTTTGGTAGAATATTACTCTTGTTGTTTGTGCATTCATTTCTTTGTTCAAAAATTTAACTATTCAGCTGTCAATTCGATCGTTTTTTTGTTTTGTTGAAATTTAATTTTTTGAATTGAAAATTTAACTGTTCCATTTTTGGTTGAAAATTTATATTTTGTAGTTGAAAATTCATGTATTTCTTTGAAAATTAAACTATACTCCATTTTTGGTTGAATAATTATTTTTTTAAGTTTAAATATTCATTTTTAAAGTCGAAAATTTTACAATTTTGTTCAAAATTTGTTCTTGATTTGAAAATTTGTCTTTTTTAGTTGAAAATTCATCTTTTTAGTAGTAGAAAATTATTCTTGTTTGAAAATCCATTTATTTTGGTTAAAAATTCATTTTTTTGGTTGATAATTTAACTATTTTGTTGAAAATTTGTTGCTTTTTTTTGCTCGAAAGTTGAATTTTCTCAGTTTAAAATTCATGTTCTTTGTTATTAAATTATTCTTCCTGTTTAAAAAGTCATCTATTTTAATTAAGAATTTATTAATTTGTTTGAAAATGCATCTATTATGTAAATCTTCTGTTTTTTGTGCTTAAAATTATTTTTTTAGATAAAGATTAAACATTCCATTTTCCGTTTAAAATGTATCTTTTTAGTAGAAGATTCAACTATATGGTTGAAAGTTCATGTATTTTGTTTTAAATTAAGCTGTTTTGCTGAAATAATGTTTTTTTGTTGTTGTTAATTTATTTTTTAAACTGATGATGTAACCGTTTTTCGTCGACAATTTATCTATTTTGTTGAAAATTTGTTTTTTCTGTTGTTTAAAAATTGATTTTTTAAATGTTGTATTCCTGTTTTTGGTAGAAAATTATAGGTTTGAAAATTAAATTATTTGTTTGCAAATTCAATATTTTGCTTCAAAATTTAAATATTTTGTTAAAATTTTGTTTTTTTTGGGGGGTAATAATTTATATTATAATGGAAATACAAGTATTCCATTTTTGGTTGAAACTTTATCTTTTTTGTTGAAAATTCAACTACGTGGTTGAAAATTCATCTTTTTTGGAAGAATATTGGTATTTTTGTTGATAAATTCATTTCTTTGATTGAAAATTTCACTATTTTATTGTAAATTCGATTGCTTTTTTTTATTCAAAATTAATTTTTCGCACCGAAAAGTAACTGTCCCATTTTTGGTTAAAAATTTATATCTTCCAGTTCATTTCTTCCTTTGAAAATTAAACTATTTTGTCGGAAATTATATTTTTTATTTCATTGCAATTATTTCATTTTTGGTTGAATACTTATTGCTTTAGCTTAAAATTCGTTTCAAAAGTTGAAAATTGAACAATTTTCTTGGAAAGTTTTTTTTTTCTTGAAAAATTATCTTGTTAGTTGAACATTCATCTTCTTTGGTAGCAAGTTATCATCCTTGTTTGAAAGTTCATCTATTTTAGTTGAAAATTCATTTCCTTGGTTAAATATTCTTGTTTGGGGTGTGGAGGGGTTAAAAATTAATTTTTTTCAACTGCAAACTTAAGCATAAACTAAAATTTTCAGTTAAAAAATGTATTTTGTTTAGTTATTTCTTATGTTGGAAGCTTAACTATTTTCTTGAAAATTTGTTTTTTATCTGTTAAAAAATAATTTTTTACTAAAAATATGACTAAGATAATTATGCCACACAAAATTTGAAACATTTTAGGCCGTGAAATCTTGTCTCCTGTGTATATATAGTCATCCGGGATTTTAAAACCGGAGTAAATTTGAAGAGGCAAGTCTTTCCTCTTCAAATTTCAAATTTACTTAAATGCTCTTGCCTGGCATGAGCATTTAAAATTTTATAATTGATTCAAATAAATTTCAATTAAATTAATTCATTCAATTTTAATTCAATTTTATAATTAATTTAATTCATTAATAATTTAATTAAATTAATTTATTTATTTTATTTTATACTTTAAAATTTTATAAATTTTATTTTCATTAATTCTATACATTAAATTTAAAATGATGATTATTTATTATCATTTAAACTTTGCAATATTCGAAATGGATGAAAAAATAGAACATAAATAATAAAAAATGAAATCACTTGAAAAAGATGAATATTATTAATCTAATCTTAAAATCCCATATACGTTCCTGAAAGACATAATAAAAAATATTTCGGGACTTCCTTACATGCATGGGTATGTCAGGTGTCATTCGCGAAAACAAAAATCAACCCAAACCTCCTAATAACCCACGAAACTGAATCGTGAAGTCGGGCGAGCTCGGCTCGGCCCGAGCCACAAGTTCGTGCTCGTGCATTTTCGGCTTTACACGAAGCTGGTCTACGCAGCATGTAACAGAGCTGACTCGCCGACACGCTACGTTTGCATGTGTTGCTCCCTGATGGGAAAGTGGTGGGGGCCGAAAAACCCCACGTTCTGAAGATACTGTTTCCACGAGACTACAGGGAAAAACGGCTTGAGTTTTGGCCGCGAGGAGAAACGGTTTAGGCGTCTAAGCCGTTTCTGGCCTTAACGTATTTCAATCCACTTTTCCTCTGGCGCTCATTCAAACCGTTGTTACGCTGAAGCTTTTTAAATTCGCTTTCGCTCCTCTACTAATTCCACACCGCTTTTACTCTCGGCCCGTCAGATATAACGTGAGAACGAATTCAGGTTAAGTTTGGCGTATTCGTTTTGCTGCCACTATCGAATTGGACCTTTAAATTCAATTCTGCAATGCATTAGGCTCTAATCGGCCGAGTTTATTTTATGAAATGGAGGGTAATTATAAGTTTTTCAGGGTAGCAATGAGTATAATTATGAGAAACGAAGTTGTCCAAATACATTCGTGCGGTTTGGGCAATCGATGTTAATTATTTAACTGAATGGAGTGATATTAACCAAACTTTGACTCCAATTCGCCAATACACATGATTTGACAGACTCAGATCTGCAAGGTGCAGGGCTAGGGACTCGGTGGGTTACTGCTAACTTCATTGTCGACAGTTGGTGTTGATTTATTTTACTATTTAAAAATTTTGAAAATTTACAAAATAAAATTTAAAAGTTTTTTTTCTGTAATTGGCAACAATTAAACAGCTTTTACTAAAACTAGAGCAAGAAAGCGCGCGCTACATAGCCTTCCCAAACTTTTCCAGTTATCTTCTATATGTATGTTACTCTTAAATTAAAATAAAATAAGAACTGAATTATTCACAATATAATTACTTCTGGAATAATGAAATTGCATTATACTTGTTTTAATTATGTTAACCTTCTTTTATGTGAACAAAATGTATTTACCTATAATGATTCAAATTATTTTAATATTTTTCAACTAACAGTCGAATAAGTTTTTAAGTACGTTTACAAGTATTGAATTTTGTTTTTTCTGTATCTTATTTTATTTTTAATTATTTTATTATAATATATGATAATATTATTATACTAGAAGTGAAAAAGGAATGCTGATAATTAAAGTAGACAAATTTTCAAATTTGATAACGTTCGACCATTTATTATAATAAAATAAGTGCACGAATAACTATTTGTTATCAAAGTGAATTTTTAATTTTCTTAATAATTAGTGTTCGACAATATTAGTAACACCAGATATAATACACGTTTTTCGATTTTCTGCTGACCTCATTGTAAATATAATTTTTTAAGCAATTCTAATAATTTCAAGTTTCGCTTATCTTGAAAGCATATCACTGTTAGGTCCATCAAGCTAGCACCTCCACAATCAAAATTCCCAAATTTTTTTTTATCAGAATTTTTTTTTTTGTTTTTTTGCTTTTTTTGGCTGTATTGCCGATTTTCGGGCTCCACTACTTTTTTTTTGAGAATTCAAATTTGGAGTGGAGGTGCTGGCTTGACTCAAACCAGCACCTACACTACATACAAATTTGAAAAAATTAAAAATCAAAGAGGACAGAATTTTTGGGCTTTTTTGGGCTCTTGAACGCGCCAACAATCAATTTCCAAAAACTACCCTTACCGAAAATAAATCTACCTCCTATGTAAAAACTCAAACTAGAAAGAAACAAAGTACACCACAATTTTGGGCTTATTTTGGGGTCTCGACTACACGGAAAAAGAATTAAAAAACCAACCCCTACGTGCAAAGAAACCCACTCTCTTGCCAAAAATAAAAACTGTAAAAAACAAAGTGCATCATAATCTTGCACTTATATTGGGCTCTCCAATGCACCAAAGAAAATTGTCAAAAAGCACCTCTATGTACAAAAAAACCACAACCTAAGTAAAAACTCAAACATGGAAAAAGCTTGATTTGTTTTGCAAAAACCACCCCTAAATCTAAAAAGTCGAACGCATCCCTACTAAAAAAAAGTCAGGAATCGTCAGAAAAAAAATCAGAACTTCTGACCATTTCTGACCACTTTTGTTACGTTTCTCGAGAGAAATCGTCAGGAAAAGTCAGAATTCGGGAGAAATGTTCAGAAATCGTCAGAGCTTGGGTTCGAAGGATAATCCTTTTATTAGGGGTCCAAGAATGGAATGTCATAAAACCTAATCCCTTTTATATTTCCCAGATTATTTATATTATTTATTTATGTTTATGTATGCATATTCTCTTTCTACTTATAATTAATTAATAATATTTATATATTGAATGACTCTGAAGGTGAATCTGAAAATTTTGTCCGTTTTGACGTATCTCTTTCTCTTTACAAGATACATTATATTTGATCTAATTTTAAATATTTTAGAAAAATTTTCAGGTATCTGAAATCGTCGAAACCCGTAGATTCTGAATTTCTAACTTTTGAATCTGTATATGCAACATTGAAAAAAAAATTATTTTCAATTTTTAATCCTTTTGGGTTGCCTACCTGCGGTCCTAGCCGATGAGCTACCTGATGGGATGTGAATTAGCATATCTTCAGAAATCGTCAGACTCGTCAGGAATGCTCAGGATGTTCAGGAATCGTCAGAACTTCTGACCATTTGTGACGATTCCTGACTTTTTTTCAGTAGGGATATCTACGAATTCGAATTTTCAAGGAGCCCAAAAATCAGAGACTCTATTCACCCTATAAAATTCCGAGTCTAACATCAGAAACTCCATTTACAAAGTATAAATATTTAAAAAAGATAATTCTTTGACAAGGTCACATCTGGGTGGTATCAAGGGGTTGCTTTTTAACGTTAAGGGTAGGAGCTCAAAATTCGGTGTTGTAATTTTTTAAGAGCCTAAAAATTAGAGACTCTATTTACACAGAAATATTTTGAAGAAGATTATTTGTTGACAAAGTCATATTCTGTGTGGTATCAAGGGGTTGCTTTCCAACGTTAAGGGCCCTGGAAATCGAGTGTAAATCGTAGAAATCGTATTCTGGCCAAACGGCGGAGCCATTTTGTCTGATTTTTTGTATAAATAATCTGAAGGGTATAAAGACTCTCGGTACAGAGCGTTTTTTTCGAGAAAAAAAATCTATTTTTCATGTAACAATGAAAATAAGAAAAATTACTTTTTGTGGTACAGTGTTCTACTATTAAGCAAAGCAGGGAGTGGGTAAAGCAGTTATAGTGCTAAGAATTGTTTCGCGCGACCCTAGCGGAGGAGGGAAAAACTACGACCTGTTATAACTCAAGTCTGCAGGTAATGAAGCGACCACTATGGCCCACATGGATTCATTCAGGGCCGAACACACCGTATACGAAAACTAGGGGCCCCTACCCAAATGAGTGGGTAAATTCCCAAAAGGTTTGGTGGGTGTGGGATTTTGGTTGTGGATAATATCATGACTTGCAGGTTTGAAATAAAATAAAATAAAACTAAACAAAATAATATCACAAGTAAATGTACAAAAAAACGGTTTGCAATATTCAGGCCGAATCAATGTAACGGTACAATTTTCGGCAAACTTACTCCGAAAGTAGTACTTTTTGTACATTAAATGACAATATACAAGCTCTCTGCATATAAACGGGCAGATTACCCTGGCGGACCGGCCGAACGCAAACATTACGCTACAGCGTAACGGTAAAGTAATGCTAAAGTAATGGTAAAGTAATATGGCATTATAATTAATAAAGGAAACAAAATTAATATGTAAACTGTTGCAATTATAATAAAACGTTGAAATTTACGTTCAACGGTCATGCCGAAATTGCAACAAGTTGATTTTGCAGCATTAAAAAATAAAAAAACATAGTGACCGTCATTGCAGTCGGACCCCTGCATATTGGCAACCCGCTAACGTGGCTTTAAGTGGGTTGCCAGTCTGCAGGGACCCGACTTGAATGACAGCCACTTTGTTTTTTTATTTTTTAACGCTGAGAAAGCAACTTGTTGCAATTACGGCATGACCATTTAATGTAAATTTTAACGTTTTATTATAATTGCAACAATTTACATATTAATTTTGTTTCCTTTATTAATTATAATGCCATATTACTTTAGCATTACTTTACCATTACTTTACCGTTACGCTGTAGCGTAATGTTTACGTTCGGCCGGTCCGCCAGGGTATATAAACATGCAAGATATTTATAATATGTTTCGCCCAATTTCCTCCAAAAATACCTGATTGATTCGCATTAGACACAAATAACTTTGCATGTTTGCACAAAACTCAGAGGCTGTCTGCAATAACCAGTTATAGAAGTCAATCGCTTAGTATGTATTTGGACCCTGAGAGCTTGTAAAAAATATTTCTAGTTGTAATGTTCCAACCATATATTAAAATTTTTAATTTAATTGCGCTTATTCGTTTCCTCATCACGGAAAAAATTGGATCGTTAGAAGAACTCTCGAAACCACTAGTTCTAACTATTTTAAATTGAACCGCAGCTTTTCGTCGTGAATTTTGTTAAAATTACTATTTTTTGTTCAGGTATGTTAAACTGACTCTTTAAAAGAGTAGGATGAACAATTTCAAATAGTAGGATGCACTGCACCACTTGGTAACCATCAATACTCAGCAAGAAGAAGTTACTATTTCGTGTAGTAAGCTTTCCTTCTGTGAAGAGTAACTTTGCCGATTTCGCATCGTAACGCGTTTATGTATAATTGTATATGTATATATGCATTGCACGCAATCTATACAAAACAAAAATGATTTAAAATGTCGATCGATTCGAGGAGGAAAAAAATTATGTTATATATGATTACTGCCCGTAATTTACGATTATTCTTACACAATCGCACGCATAGAGTCTTACACATATGATCGCACGCTCAAACGCTTTGAAAAATCGCCCCCGCTGGAGAATCGAACCCTACCTGCCTACCTGAAACCTGTCCTAAAACCTAAATATAGCGCACGCCTTAGTCAAGTGAGCTACGGAACCGCTTAGATTTTTCTGACAAAGTCTCGATCAAGCGGTTTCTCTGAGAAAAACGTGGCCAGCTAAGAAAATAAATGTCTACTTACAATTTTTTAAATTAATCTCTTACAGGTGATATCTAATAAATTATAACCAGCTAGGGAAACATATTTTGATTAAAAGTATCAACTCACACAGTAAATATATTATTAGTAATTTATATGTATTATTATAAATTGATTAAAATTACAATTTTTAAAAACTACACATTTTGTATTTTTGTAAATCAAGACTTGAAAAAATGATTTCGAATGAAATCTTTGGAATTTTCAATTTTACTTTATTATCATCTCACTTCATTTGAAACGTAACATTAATTTACATAACTGATATGTGTATGAATAAAAAAATAGTTCAAACATTGTAATAATATATCAAATGCAAAATTGAAATCACTATTTTAAGATGAAACAAACATTGAATAGTGATTCAAATTTGAATTTTTTGCAAAAATAAAATTTTTCTCAAGAGATATGGGGATGCTGAATTAGAATAAAAACTGTTTAATACAAAAAAAATCGGTTCCGAGAAACGAATATTGAAGATCGCGATATCACAGTAGAATTGTAGATTTTATTTTTGTTAAAAATCTGAAGAAAATGAGAAAAAAAATTTTTTCAATAAATGGTACTGATTTCTACAAACATCAATGTGAAAAGGTTGAAAAAATTATTACTGCTTTAAATATGGAAATTAATTTGAACTAAAATTGTATTACAAATTATTTTTTTATGACACGTGCATGATTTCAGCCCTTTTCAACGCCTATGAAGCGAGGCTAAAGATCTACTTTTTACTCCCTAGGGAGTCAAATGTGACGTCAGAGATGAATAATGAAAATTATGCATCTATGAGCTTGCATTTTATGATTATCAGCCCACTCATGGTAAAAACTGAGAGGAAATTTTGGTTGCAGATAATAGAATTTTGCGGTTATTTATGGAAGGTTACCATATATACCTGTAAAATTACCATAAATTACCGGGATTTTTCATAAATTTCCGGAAATTTATGGAAATTTAAAAAAATGAATGTTGGGTAAGTGACCATATTCACCTGCAAAATTACCACGAATGACCGACATTTTTCATAAATTTCCGGAAATTTATGGAAATTTAAAAAAATGAATTTTGGGTATTCCATGGTAAGTTACCATATTAACCTGTAAAATTACAATAAATTAGCAAAATTTTCCATAAATTTCCGGAAGTTTATGGAACATTTTCATACATTTCCGGAAATTTATGGAAAGTTTTTTAAATGAATTTTGGGTAAGTTACCATATTCACCTGTAAAATTACCATAAATTACCGAAATTTAAAAATGAATTTTGGATAATCTATGATAAGTTACCATAAATCACCTCTAAAATTACCATAGATTAGGTTAACATTAATTTCATGCTTCATTATACAAAATCTAATATGGACTGAAATCATGAATGTATCGCGAGAAATGTCTGAAATCATCCATTTGTTATGAAAAATATCTTATGCGCCAAAGGGGAGAGGCACTTCTTCTCCCCCTAGGTGCATAATATGCTATTTAGTTATTGATTCAAAAAATGGTATGTCGAAAACAATGCATTATTCTACTAAAAAAAAATTCTGCCAAATAATATAATATTCGAACCGAGTGGCTAAATCAAATACGATCTCAATCATTTTTATTGTTATAAGGAATTAAAAATATCATAAGCAAAAAATTCCATAGCAGAAGTAATGTGAAAAAAAAGTATTTTTTTATAAATAATTTTTCATAATATTTGTATATTCTGAAAATTTTGTACAAAACAAAAAAACTGTATCGAAGTATAAAGTAGAGTTATTCACTATGTTTATTTATAACAATTATCTCAACTAATATTATGAAAAAAGAGAAACCATTATAAAATAGTTTCTGACAATTTATTTCCTTTTGTAAAATGTCAGTGGGAGGTCTGTCTTATAGATTGAGAAGCGAAAATCTGTTGTTTTACTGATAAGCAAGTTATAACGTAGAGGGAAGATAGGTATAGAGGCGACAATGCCCACCAAGCTTAGAAGATGGGCGCGGGGAATGAGACGTCGGGAGTAGGCTTAGTTAGGGAACCAGCGATGCGAGGGCGCTAGTATCGCGAACCAGCCACGCAACCGTTCCCTCTACCCCTCTCCACCTCTACAAACGTAGAGGGAAGATAGGCTTAGCATGGGCTTAGCGTGACAAGTGAAAGAAATTGTAACTTGCCAGTTTTTCACCGTAACCAAGAACTGCTGCTAATAATTTCATCGATTTTGAATATTTGCCACACATGCATTTCATTCTAAATGAATTTTCAAATGTATATCATTAGGGTGGTCCAAAAATTCGACTTTCGATTTTTGGTGATAAAACCCTCCCCCCCCCCCCCATTTTGTTGGTTTTCCGGAAAAATAAATTCCGCAATTTTTTTTTTCAACGTTAACCCGTGCCCCCGGGCTTTTGAAATTAACATGGGGTTTTAAATGGGAAAAGCTCGATTTTCAAAGAAATGGAAAAAAGAAGTACTGATTATACATTTTTTCTCAATTAAAGTATTGTCACCTCTTGAGGAGTATTCAAGGAATAATTTCCACCCAATAGCTTTTAATTTTGATACACCTGAACCCCTTTAATTGTGCCCGGAAAATGCCCCAAAAAATGCAAAATAGCAGTTTTCTATCAAATTCATGCTAAAGACGGTATTTTAAAAAAAATTTCAACATTAATTATTTTTAGTCGATAAGTGACGAGTTTTAAAGTATATTTTAAATAATTTTAAATTTTTTAAACAATTAGTATTTGTTTAAACAATTTTTTCTCCCTAAAATCGTAAGAAGTTATTATTTTCTGAAAATAATGGGACAATTAAAGAATGTTGAAAGCAATACATTTTTTAAGGATGTTTGGTAATTATTTAAACAATTTTCTGAAAGAATTTCTGTAAAAATCTCTGTAAGAATTTCAGAACTTTGCAGGTATGAAAATGGAATGTGCGTTATTTTCAATACTTTTCACGTGTAAATTATATGGAAACAATCAAGATATGATCAAATTATGTCAAAAACATAATCTTAGTTAGATTAGTAATGGTGTTAAAGCGATGTTGTTTGTCTGAGTAATATAAGTTTATAAAAATAATATATGTTGATGGTAAAAAATTGACATACTTCAGACCAAAAGTAGATTTAGATGTTAAAAATCCTTCATTTCTGCCAACGTTTCGAAAACATTAGTCGCTTTCCTCTTCAGGACGTAGATTAAATTTTAAAGTTCGTCAATTCATCTTAGTATTATTATAAAATCCTCTTCCTCATCTTATCACTTGTGGAGCTTAATTTTTTCCATGAATTTTTGTTTAATTCTGTTAGAAACTTTAATTTGTTTAAGACTCTTCAAATAAGTCAAATAAATTATTAAAATTTTAAAAAGTATAAATTTATAAGTTTTTTAAACAAATTTAATTTTTTAAAAGAATTAAACAAAAATTCATGGAAAAAATCAAGCTTCACAAGTGATAAGATGAGGAAGAGGATTTTATAATAACACTAAGATGAATTGACGAACCTTGAAATTTAATCTACGTCCTGAAGAGGAAAACGACTCATTTTTTCGAAACGTTGGCAGAAATAAAGGATTTTTAACATCTAAATCGACTTTTGGTCTGAAGTATGTCAATTTTTTACCATCTACATATATTATTTTTGGAAACAATCAAATATTTATAAAGCAGATCGTTATATCTTGTAGTCTTAAGAAATAAGAATATTCTCTCCTTTTTCAGTTCTGAAATTTTTTTAAACAAAATATTTGGACAAAGCAAGCATTTTTTACATAACAATTGAAACTTTTGTTACCATATTGTTAAAAGTATAAGAAATATGATTTTTTTTGTTTTGGTAAAAATATCTATTCTTCTACTCAGGAGCCGTGTATAAATTACGTGAAGGAATTAATTACTTCACAATTATTATTAATCGGAAAATTCCCGTAATAGGGCATTATATGTCTACTTTTTCCCCTTACATTAACAATGTTAGAATTGCAAGAGCCCGCACTGTTGGAGAATATTCTTCTTTCCACGTGCAGGTTAATAAATGTCAATTTTGTCGAATAAATACGTCCAAATTATACGAATAATTTTAAAAGTTGAAACCCTCAAGTATATCATATTTTACTGGAGAAGTAAGAGAAGAAATGTATTTCTTGTTTATTAGTTCGTTATTTAATATTATAGGATTTTGTTATTGTTATACTTTTAATGTTTTTGAATGTTGTGCAAGAATCGCAATTTTAATTTTTGTAAAGTGTTTGAATGAAACAATTTCTGCACTTGAGCTCTCGAATTCAAACTCGCCGAACGCTTAAAAACGCTAAAAGCGTCACCCCGGGCCTCAAGGAATGGGAATTTTCAAAATCACAAAATTAATTGTTTAGATATAGGCTTCTATATTTTGACAAGGCATATTTAGAATTAAAGGGTAGAAATGCAAAAGGAGGCAAGCGCCATTTTTCACTTTTTTTCAGGAGAGACTAAAAACCTGTTGTAAATTCAGCGGGGCCATTTAAGGAAAAAATAAGGAAGTGCTTTCGAGATACTTTCATGCTCTATCGAACTAAAAAAAGTTTGGTCACAAAAAGCTATCCGGTTTCGAGAAATTGAATGAAAAAGATCACGTTTCGAGGTTAGATTTTGGGTCCGTATCGACTTTTAAAATCTTTCAACATTAATTGTGGAGTCCATTTGCAGTTTGAGAAAAAACTAAAAATTTGAATTCTAGCTATTGAATGGACGAATTGATTTCCAGAAAGTTTGTTTGAAAAAAAGCATGCAGTTTCGCGAAATTTTAAAATCCAATTATGACTTCGAAATGGTGTAAAACTGACATTTCAACTTCAAGATAATGACGATAGCAGTAATAATTTGGCATATTTCCAAAAAATGAGGAATGAGGCTATTCAGTGCTTAACGGAAGGGACCCGATAGTAATTAAAAATAGTTAGCCAGTGTCGAGAAAAATAAAATTTGATTTTTGCTTCCTCATAGAGGAAGCTTTGTAATGGTGACATTTTTCAAAATTTTTAAATTCATTTAATTAAACCCTCCCTAATTTAAAAATGTCTAATACAATGTTCTAAGCAATTGCCCGGATGTGTGTGTGTGTGTGTGGATGTGTGTGTGGATGTGTGGATGTCACGCTTTTTTGTGAACACGATAACTAGAAAACGGTTGCAGATAAATTGATGAAATTTGGAGAGCTTATTTTCCTCACTAATATCTTGAAACTGACCGAAGGATTTCTAAAAATATTCATTGCATTTTTTTCTAGCACTCAATAATATTTTAAAAATCGGTTTTTTATAGTAAAACTTTTTTCATTCGCATAATTCAAAGTTGATGCAAGAATATAAAAGATTCCTTGGTTCGGGACGAATCGATTGACCTATAATATTAATCCATTTTATTGAAGAGTTGGGAAGTTATGGTAATTTATATATTTTGAAAATCGGATTTTTTATAGTAAAACTTTTTTTCACTAGCATAATTCAGAGTTGATGCAACAATATAAAAGATTCCTTGGTTCGAAACGAATCGATTGACCTATAATAATAATGCATTTTATCAAAGAGTAGGGAAGTTATGGTAATTTATATATTTTGAAAATCGGTTTTTTATAGTAAAACTTTTTTTCACTAGCATAATTCAGAGTTGATGCAAGAATATAAAAGATTTCTTGGTTCGAAACGAATCGATTGACCTATAAGAGTAACGCATTTTATCCAAAAGTAGGGAAGTTATGGTTATTTATATATTTTGAAAATCGTTTTTTTATAGTAAAACTTTTTTCATTAACATAATTCAAAGTTGATGCAAGAACAGAAAAGATGTGTTGATTCGAGACGAATCGATTGACCTATAATATTAATACATTTAATTGAAGAGTATGGAAATTGTGAAATTGCATAATATTTGAAAATACGGTTTTTCATAGTAAAACTTTTTTCAGTAACATAATTCAAAATTGATGCAAGAACGGAAAAAATCTCTTGATTCGAGGCAAATCGATTGATCTATAATAATAATAATAATACACTTTATTGAAGATTAGGGAAGTTCTGCTCATTGATAATATCTGAATCATCACTTTCAAACAGAAAAACTTTTTTCATCGACATAATTTAAAGTTGATGCATGAATAGAAAAGACTTTTTGATCATAAATTTTCAAATAGAGTAATATTGTGACAATTTTTGTGAAGAAATCATAAAGCTGGGAAAGGGATAGGGTGCGTCAGAACTTTTCCTTTCCCTTTTCCAGCTCAAAAAATTATTATTTCGAACGCAAGATTTAATTTGTCTGATTTGTCTTTGTATTTAAAACATTTTTTGTATTATTTTGTAATTTTTCATTTTTGGTAAATTTCTATTTTTAAATTGAGCAAAATGAAGACTTTGGTTTGTCTATTATTGAAAAAAATAACTAATGCATCCTCTATGAGGAAGCAAATACATTTGCTAACGGGAAGCAAAGTGCTCGTGAAATGAGCACCATATAATTATAAATACAAACAAAGTGGAAACACTCGAGATCGAATTCACAGCTAGTTTACTTTGTGGTTAGAAAAGCTTCTCGGACTGTGAACACAAGAACACAAATTTTGAAAAATGATGCCCCAAAAAAATCCTTTGGTAGGCATGTGTAATAGAATTTATCTGATTTTTTGAGCTAATAAACCCGATTTCGAAAATTTGGCTCTTGACTCCTTTTGCATTTCTACCCTTCAATTCTTATGTCCTAAAATTAGTTTTAAGAATAAAAGTTAAAGACTGAAGAGAATTTTTTTTTCATAATATTCAATAAGTGATTACAACATAAATCATCACAACTCGTACAAATTTTATTTAAACTGTTTGAAATTGAGTACACATACAAAGTATACTCAGCGAATGCCTGCAAAACAATAAAAAGTTGAAAATGACCTTTTGTTTAATAATATCCAATTGAAAATTAAGGCCGGTTAGTGGATTCGAGACCTCAACTGTACCTACGATAATGATAAAATGTTTTTTTATTTATAAGTTTAAAAAAAAAGTTTTACCTACATTATTCTGATTTTTTCCAAGAGTGCAGAAAGATAAGTATGAGAGTAGCGAATGTATAAGTACAAAATCAAATAATGTAAAAAATGCCCATACATTTTATTATAATTCTAAGAAAATGATTATTGTGTGCGAAGGATATTACTTGTACATTTTTATTTGTGTATTTATTAATAAGTTCATGTGTTGGTTATGATTACAATTTAAAAGCAAATAATATTCAATAAATGCTCACATATTGTAATAATAATGACTATTGTAATTAATCATTCTAAAAAAAGAATTATTCGTCTGGGCGAATCAAACAATTTCTAATGGGTTCGTTTAAAAAAAAAAGTTCTTTTTTTTTCAATTTTAACTTGAAATATCAAAATACAAAGTTTTAAATGAAAAACGTATCGGTGGATATTTCCATTCACGAAAATATTGGAAGAAAGTTAATAGCCAGAATATAGTTCGGAAAGACCAGTCCAGGTATAAGGGTTCTAAATTTTTTGCAGTTCGACTCATGTACACGGCACACTCTCTTAACCTACCCCACTCACACACGTAAAGCGTAAAAGCACTGGTTCGTGGCACTAGCGCCGCCGCGTTGCTGGTTCCCTAACTAAGCCTTCCCTTGCCGTCTCGCTCCCCTTAGCGTGCTTCAAGCTGCCCATTGCATTGTCGCCTCTATACCTATCTTCCCTCTACGGTTATAAGTCGTCCTTCTTTTTTAATTTCAAGCGGACCGCCTAAAAAATTTTTCGGAAAGGGCCTAGAAGTTTCTAGGTATGCCACTGAAGTTCCTCACAATTTCAAATAGTAGGGCTAACAATCTCGCGCAGTGCTTATTGCAATGCCAAAAAGGAGATCGAACTCACTTGCAAAAGTCAAACTCACAATGCTTTGCTTACTATGTGAATTAGTTATTCATACAGTTTACATGCTCAACTATACTATTCCAAATAGTTTTTGAAGCTACTTGTTTTTAGTAATCTTTCTTCTTACAATTTGAAGTAGTAATGCTGACTTTAGGTTTTGTATATTTTGAGATTACAATCTCATTCAGTATAAAAAACTATTTGAATTGTTTCTTGTGCAATGTGAACAAGTAAACTTGAAGTTAACAATACATAAAAGTGAATCTAACTATCTACTTTTTTCCGTGATGAGAAAAACTTATAGCACGTGTACTTGTTGTAACAACAAGTACACAAGTTGTTGTTATAAAATCTTTGAAATATTTGTGAAATCTTTCGTATGCGTTTGAAATAATTTAAATATGGGAAATCGTGTGATATCTTTGCAATGTTTTGAAATCTTCGAAATGTGGTGGGCTGTAACCTTTTTGACATCTTTGGAATTTTTGTATTCTTTTATAATCATTACGAAATGTTTATGAAATTTTAG
>CAKNXH010023007.1:0-14257 GCA_932178445.1 Andricus quercusramuli | reverse complement strand
GGTCGATTATTCGATTCCCGGAATCGATTAATTTTTTTCAGAACCGAGAATCGACTCCCTCTTTCGGTTCCGGAACCCTAGAATGGAGGACCCCGGACAGACGCTGCGGAGATCTCGGAAGTGACAGCGAGAACCATTTGTGTTTAACAAAGATGTCGAAGGCCAATGATCCCGTTGATCGATGCTGTTGTGCTGCTGAGGACGATGCATACATCTTGGTTGGGTCATAATGGTGACAGTAAAGAAGAAATAAAGTAGAAAGAGCCCTAGAAGGCAAGAACCTGGTACCTCCAGAAGTAATGTGAAAGCAGTTTAGGGGGGATCTCTACCAAGATGGACAGGATGGTGGTTTTTAGTGAGTGGAAATCCCACACTCGGGAAGTACAGAGCCTCCTGAAATGTCTTCAAAAGATTTCCCACCATTCCTAAAAAGAAATGGAATACAAGAAAACTGTCAATAACGGCATTCCAAGGTAAACCATTTCCAAAGAAATTTGATCATTTCTTCTCATACCACAAAATTCTGACTATTTATAACGATATTTCGGTATTATACTAAACTTGCAGATAAAATCAATTGCCAAAACAATAACTTCGACAAAAGAAAGAAAATTCATAAAATGTAACCCATGAAAACTGACGCTTTTTTTACTAAATTAAATATAAAAAAAAAAATTTTGTCTCTTCTCACGGATCCTTGCTGTTAGCGATAAAAGGGAATAATTAAAGCTGACTTGAAAAAGTAATTCGCTAAATTGAGAAAAGCCGTGATTTCATATTGCTATAGCTATAGTATTTCCCACGAAGCACCCAAGGTCACAGCACGCCTACAGCCGGGCTGGTAAAAAATCAGCCCACAACCTCGATCGCCATACGATTCATTTTGAGATGAGACTCTCCACGCAAAACATGCGACCAAGAGCGATCGCTAACTTGCTTCAGGTGAGGCTAGCTTCACAATGTGTCCGAAGAGTTTTTCGTACGTAAACGAACGTTGATATCAACGCGTATATGTGCGTTGTTACCCATTGCTGCCAACTGTAGCGCGTGTTTCATTGGCTCACATTCCAGTATTCCGATGGTTCAGTGAGTTCAATGTTTATCGGAACACTGCAATGTGAACCAATGAAACACGCGCGACAGTTGGTAGCAATGGGCTACAACGCATATAAACGTGTTGATACCAACGTACGTTGACGTACGTACGATTCTTGGGACATATTGTGGAGCCAGCCTGAAATACATGGCATGCGATTTCCTTGTATTACTTCGTGGTATGTACTACCAAAAATTGTAAGGAAAATCCTATTTTATTTTATATTAGCGATTTAATCAAATTAATTTTTCCATTTTTATTTTAGTTTTTAATTTTTGTTCATATGTTGATATTAAATATATATATATATATATATATTTATATATATATATATATATATATATATATATTAACTAGTTTTATCTTAATTCGTGCAAAAATATCTAAAATCCTTGTTACAATCAAGAAATTTCTGCTGGGGTCTTCAGCGACCCTCCTCATTCTTTATGTTATCACAGAGAGGGGATAACTTTAAGGGTTAAAAATGAAATTTTTTTATCTCACTTACATGGTTATGACAGGCAAATTTTGATAAGCATATTTTCAGAAAGTATTACCGTTTTCCAAATTTTCTTCTACATGTCTAGAGAGCTTCATAAACTTTCGAAAGTGCTTTCTCACTTTTTTCCTTTTTAAATCATTCGAATTTTGAGAATGTATTTTTTGCCCTGCTTAAGTTTTTTTTCTTGACACTTACATGGTTCTACCGTGACTCCTTTCAATCACAACTTCCAATGTACCTTTGCAGTTGCGTTTTTTTTCCGCTACACACATTGTATAACTTGCGATTTTACGATTCAAAGTCGGTCAGCGAGACCGCGTAGTCTGTCTGTCCCCGAGCCACCCCAAGCTCAGATCTTCCTAATTTTCCCGAAAGAGCAAAACATCTCACGGCAAAACCGTCCCCAGATGTGCGACCACCCATCCGCAATTACACATTTTTCTTACACCCTAAACTTTTAAAAGTTAGAATAACACACGAAATCCCAATTTAAGTGTTTCTTTTGAATAAATTTTCTGCATTAACGTTAAACTACGTTAAACTCATAAGCTGACCTCATTAGAAAGAAAGTCGCCTTGCAAAAAACGTCAGATTAAAAATTATTGCTTCGCATTCACGAGATGTTCTCTGAAAATCAGCTTTGCGACAACATCGTATTGAGACGCAAGTCCAATACTTTTTAATGCGAGATTTCGCATATCAAGTTTAAATCTTAGATACGCCTGAATGAAAAAATAGGAGATTTTGCATCCAATGCGTGTTAATGCGAGAATTAAAATATGAATCAATGCTACAGAATGTGATCGAATGTGGCACAGAATTTGCGCCTCAATGTTATTAAATGCGATTCAATGCTAAGCGGAAAATATGAGATTGTAAAGTATTGAATCGCATTTGCGAGACGATGTGAAATCTGCTTTGCAACAATTTCACAATGAAAGTGTCATTCCTTTGAATACTTTTTAATCCGACTTTTTTATAGGGAAATAAATCAATGTACCAACCTGTAAAATGCAAGGATGTAAGACTTTTTCGAAATTTAATTTCACTGGCGATGGATTTGCAGCTGTAACTGCATCGGCGATTTCGGCTCCAATCTTGAAAGCATCGTTTCTTGACTTCCCGTGTATCTTTACGAATAAAGAGTCAGTGTCACCATAAACAACTCGAGCTCCCCATTTGGGTGTTATTTCAACCAATTTGATGGCGCGCTCTAAAGTCTCTTTGCCTTTACTGACTATGCTATCTGCAACCTATTAGTGGGTCAAATCAAGTTGCATACTAATTATTATTAATTTTGTAAGAATTTAACTATTACAGTTAATTTGTAACGCACCTCAATACATGCCATCCTTCCACTAAAATTTGCTGCTGTATATCCATAAGTTACATTAGCGATTAATTTTAATCCTAACTGTCTATTATGAAGAATTCGCTGCAGTGGGCAATCATCTTTGGGATGATCCTTCATTGATTTTTTAACCATCAATCTAGTTTTCAAAATTTCGCTGAGCATTCGAGGCAAAATACCTTTACGAACTTCAGGTTTCACAAAACCGACCCCAACAGGGGAAAAATTTATTTTTTCTTGAAGTTTCCTAGCTGTTTTTTTCGTTACTTTTAAAGTTGTAGCACCGAACTCGAAAGGATCACGCCTAAGTGATAAATTAAATTTGATGACTAGGTTGGAATTGATCTTATGTACCTTTTCAATAATGAAAAACATACAAAATTATACTTACTGTCCCATGTACTCCACTCGACCCATGCACGTTGAAAAGCAATAATTATATGCTATTATAATGCTTGGATATAGACTTTGAAAATCGAGAACTATCACTGGATCACTATAGAATGTAGAAATGGGTTCCATGATCAAGGGTAAAGCTTCTGGAGCACGCATCGCGGCTCTTTGTTTTACAGATGGCGATACCAAGACATAATTAAAAGGTTTTGTAAATCTCAACATCATTGATTCGACCCTAAATTGAGAACCACGAGAAAAAACCTCAAAAAACTGGATTCCGAAAAGACGTGCATGCTCGCATGTTCTTCCTGCCCAAACATAATAAACAACGTTCAAATACGGGGTAAAAATATGATCAAACTTTCGCACAGTGGGACGAAACACGCTTTTTCGTTAAAACATGTCTACTTACTGCATTCTAAAACATTGGTCCGATTTCAATTTTTTTTAAATTTAAAGTTCAGTAAATCTGAAAGAGAACGGTGTTCCCCGATTTTGTAAATTTTGTTATCTCATAAATTATATTTTTACACAAAGTGTGGAAAAATTACGTTTTTCATCAAATAATTTTTTACCCATTAACGGCATGGGAACTCACAGAACGTAAATAAATCATTAAAAATAATTTTTGGGGTAAAATATGTATATTTGCGGTTTTTTCAGATTTAATTTTCCCTTAATCACCTGAATTGTTGTTGCAGATATTCTTAAAAATGTTATACATATGTTTAATTTGTTTTGTTCTAGTGTAAACATTTTGATTTTATGAATAATTAAAATTAGTTTATGCAAAATTTTGGCATCGCGTAATTTTTTTTTTAGATTTTGTTATAATTAAGCATTTCAATTATTATTCACAAAAATTATCTTTTATCATAAAACAAGCTTGTATCCCTTTTGCACTACTTTGGTAGCACTACTAATGTTGGTCTTTACAATTAGTCAATTGTTAGCAATTCTCAACATTATTATTTTTTAGAAAAAACAGTGCAAAAAATAAAAAAAGTCGTTGCATGATTCTAAATTCACAATTTTTCTTTCGTTTATGCGAATTGTTTACACAAACGATTATTAATAATTTTTAACTAACTATTAATTGAGCTATTGAGAAGTTTTCATACAAAAAATAGGATATTATACATCGAGAGACAAAGAACAGTAATGACACGAGTGAAATCACCTTTCTCCCATCGTGTACAATATAAACAGGTAAAACTTACTAAACACCACTAGATGAACTGGGACGAACCCTAGACAAGGCGACCGCCATGAAATTATTTTAGACTTTCGCTAGAGGAGCTAAGTCTAGAAAGTGTCTAAAAATTATTATTTACTATTATTATTCAATAATTTGTTTTTCGACCTGAGATCGATACAAATGAGTAACAATATAATATACAAATATAAACAAGAAGTAATCATATATGACCAGATTGAACAACAGAATAGAATGAAGTAGATTACAAAAATTGTATAAAGGAGAAATTGTTTACGAGTATCAAAACGATCACGTTTCCAGAATGAATTTTCTAATTTGTAGAATCTGACGGACGTACAATGCAGCTTGACGGAGCTCGCGTAGACAATCCTTAATACAAAATCTCTAAACGATATTGTCATTTTCGATTCTGACGATTTTCGATAGTAACGGTGGTAACGTTTGCTTGCTGTAGGCCGCTCATATTCAACAGTAGTGTGTGTCTGTGTATGGTACTACATTTAAAATTAGTGATGCTAATTGAGTCGCTTTTATGTGCGCATGTTTGAGTGTAGTATAGTTGATTGGCTGTATTACGCGCTTCTGTTTAGTTCCCAATGAGGACGCGAACTAGAACCAATAAGCATCATTCAGATGCGCATGTCAAGGTGGTCTTTTTGGGATCACTGTAGCAAATAGTAATCGAATCGAATCGTAGTTCGAGTTCGATAATACGACACGTGTTTTTTCGTATTTAGTAATGCGCGGCTCAGTGTTGCTAACCAGTGTTGCACGTTAAAGTCTGAAACGGAAAAATACGTGAAATATATTCTAAGGTGAGTAATGAACCATAACCTCAATTGTGATGGTAGTCTGTTTTTAAACTTTTTACGTAAACAAGAAATTTCCAAATTAATCATTTTTACTCTCTGTAACTCTGATTTCTATTATAATTTAATCATAGTTATGATACTAAATATCATTTGAGAAACTCGTGTACGTTTCGTTTCTACTTTCCCTAAAGGATTGAAATCTCCATTTCCTTATAGTGACACATTCGAATAATTATTTTTTTTCGGTTTGAATAGAAGTATGTCAGAGATCTGTGTATATCTACCGATCAAAAATTTTATAATTTAAAAAGATGCTCAAATTAAGCTTTTTTACGCTCTTGAGGGGCACTCCTATTTTTGAAAAACGCCGATAATTTAAGAAATTGATTTTGATCATTTGAAGGGATTTCAAAGAAGTTCAAAGACTGTAAGGTATTTTTTTTAAATTCCAAGGAATTTTCAAGATCTTGATACAATTGCAAGGGATTTCAAAAGATTTCAAAAAATTTGAAATATTTTGAGGTATTATGAAAGATTTACATGAATTTTTGATTTCACTAATTTAATCGCCAACGGCGATACCACGCTGAAAATACCAGTTCCCGTAAGATCACTGAAGTTAAGCAGCGTTGGGCGCGGTTAGTACTTGGATGGGTGACCGTTCGGGAATACTGCGTGATGTTGGCCCGTCGTGGGTGTGGTGGACCCACACTGGTAGTATTTATCCACCTAGAAACACTACCCGAATCGGGTAGTGCGGCAATGAACTTTCGAGTTCGAACTGCTAATCAATTTTTTTTCCACTAATTTAATAGGATTTCAGAGGATTAAAAAAATGTAAATTGATTCTAAAAGATTTCAAATTGATATATTGTAGGAAAATATTTGAACGAATTTTAGTAGATTACAAGGAATTTGTTATTTATTTTGATAATTTAAAGGAATTTTAAAAGACTGGGAATATTTTGGGTCATTTGAAAAGAATCTAAAGCATTTGAAAGAGATGTCAACAATTGTAATGAATGCCAAAAAATTGTAAACGGTATGAAACATTTTAGGATATTTTAACAGATTTCAAGGAATTTTCAACTGATTTTAGAAATTTAATTGATTCAAAAAGATTTTTGAACGAATTTTTCAAGATTAGGAATATTATAGGGTATTTCAAAAGAATCCAAGGTATTTCCAAGAGATTTCAACAATTTGGAGGAATTTCAAAAAAATGTAAAGGGTTTGAAAACCTTTAGAGGTTTCTTAAAGATTTCAAGGATTTTTCATTTGATTTCAGTACTTTCATTGATTTCAAAGGTTTTGCAATATTCTAGAGTGATTTAAAAGATTCCAAGCACTTTTGAAAGCTTTAAAAAGCTTTAAGTGATTTTCAAAGTTTTAAAAGGTCTTGAAATATTTTGGGGGATTTCTAATGACTCCAAGGAATTCTTTTACTTGAATAATTTGAAGGAATTTCAAAGGATTTGAAAAATTTCAGGCTATTTTTTAAATCTTCATCTGATTTTAAAGAGATTTAAAAAATTCAAGAATCCAAAGAATTTTGAATTTATTTCAGTAATTGATTTCAGAGGATTTCAAATATTTTTTTAATTTTCATTTGATTTCAAAGAGATTTTAAAAGTTTCAGGAAGTTTCAAAAAAGTTTTGAGGACTTGAAAACTTTTAAATAATTCTAAGAACTTTTAGAGTATTTCAAAAGATGTCAACACATTTTCGTAAGCTTTAAAAAGTTTCAAGTGATTTTTAAAGAATCGAAGAATTGGAAATATTTTAGGGTGCTTTTAAAAATTGCAAGGGATTTTGAAGAGCTTACAAAATTTCTTAAAAATATCTTAGGATATTTTGAAAGATCCTAGGAATTTTTTTATTTATTTCAGTAATTTAATGTTATTCATAGGATTTTCATTATTTTATGGTATTTTAAAAGATCTAAAGCATTTTCAAGAGCTTTAAAATGTTTCAATCGATTTCCAAAGGTTTTAAAAGATTTGAAAACTTTAAGAGTATATCAAAAGATGCCAAGGAATTTTCAATTTATTTCGGTAACCTGACAAGATTTGAAATGAATAAAAATATTATAAAGTATTTTTATAGACTTTAATGCACTTCCAAGATATTATTTTTTTGAGGAATTTGAAAGGCTTTGAATGACTTTAAGAGAAATAAACAAATTTTTCTGGGAGTTTGAAGAATTTTTTTACAACTTCAAAATATATGAAACTATTTCATAGGATTTTCGAGGTTTCAACATATTTTAGAATATTTTGATGAATATTGTGAGATTTTCGAAGATTTTAATTATTTTAGTGGATTTTAAAAACTCTCAAGGTATTTTCATAAATTTTCCAGGACTCGAGAAAATATTATAAAATTTCGTATAGTTTCACGAGAATTTGTAATATTTTAGTGCACTTTAAGGAATCAACTTTAAGGAACAGATTTGTAGAGATTTTCAAATATGTTTTGCAATTAATTTGAATTCACCCTGAATTGTTACTAATTCATTCAGAATTCTTTTATTATGTCTTTCGAGTTTTATTAATTTACCTGAATTCTTTTAAATTAAATCCATAACTCTATTCAGTTCAATGGATATTTTTTTTAATTTTCAGTTTGTGTTTGATTCGTCTTGAATTGTTTTAAACTCATTTTGAATTCTTCAACATTTGATCAATTTTTTTTTAATTCACTTGTATTTTTCCAAAATCATTTTAAACTTACTAAAATCAATTACACTTTAAATCACTTTTTGGAGTATAAATGAGTCTTGCTACAAAAAACATCGAATTAAAAATTATTGCTGCGCACTCACGAGATGTTCTCTGGAAAGCTGCTTTTCGGCAACTTCGCATTCAAAATACAATACTTTCGAATAATTTTCAACCCGATGTTTTTTGTAGGGCAATTTCTCTGCTTATTACGGTTTGAATAGGTCACTATTTTCAAATAAATTAGGCTGTGACCACCCTTAGAATAATAAATTACAAATTCAGGTCTCGGGCTCAACACACTATTGACAATATTTAACACTTTTTTCAAACGATGACGCTATTTTGCTACTATTACGAAAAAATGCACTAAAGACACTATTTTCAAATCAAAATTACGAATTTGTCAACCAGGATAGATTTATAAAAAAAAATTGACAGATTTTCGCAGAAGGAAAAAAAATATGTTTTGAAAAGTTTTTGTTTAATTTAGCTTTTGATAAGATAGACACTGTAATGTTTATAAAGGACTGGAAAGTTCTATCGACGGGATAATTTTCTTCCTATAATAACAGAATTTAATCATTTTTACGTAAACAACATATACGATAAAAATGTTCACGCAACAATGTTCGTGTATAAAAAATTTATACTAAAATACATTTTACTTTTTCGTAATAACGTAAAACATTTATGATAAAAATTAAAAAATTAATTTTTCATGAAAAAAATTCACTACATCTCTCAATGCATAATAAAAGATTAGTGCTGAATGGATTACTATAGAGTATAAAAGGCAATAATTGCCGAGAAAATAGACAACTTTAAAATTTGTTATATTTCTTAAAAAGTGAAAGATTGGTGATTACTGCCATTATTCTATGTACCATTCATTTTTTTAAACTTTTTAAGACTTATATAATAATAAAAATTAATATTATTCTTAGTATTTATCAATTTGAAAATGCTCATATACGTGTTATAACGAATAATTCACAATTTATTTTGGAAATAACATTCATTTTAATTTATAAAATAAAAAATGTATTACGGCAGTATAATTTACAAATAAGTTAAGCGTTAAACCAATTTAAGAGCCAATTATAATAAATTAAATTACATTCACAATTTTTTTAAGATGATAGAGATGGCAGAATTTACCTACAAATAAATTATGAGAAATCCATTACTCCGTTAGCTTTAACAGAGAAGACAAATGAAAAGGAACTCCTTATTGGAGGCTATCTCGGAGGCTACGTACATCATTCTGTAGTTTCTTCTAATTATTTTGTACAAATATTTTGTAACATTAATTAAATATAAATAAAATAGAAAAAATAAGCACTTGCTTCATTATTTTTCATAAAAAAATGAATAGGCGCGCGCAAGACTACTAGTTAGAGTTTAAAAGACACAGCGCATGCTGACTATTGACTGTCGTGGTTACTGGCTGACCTAAGATTGATCTTCTTGAGTCTGAGTAGGCAGGACGAACAGCTAGTAAATGATAAAGATTCTCATATCAGGGTCATAAGTAACTTTATATTTTCTAAAACGTATATAACCCCTGGTAGAGCCTAGAAGTCTGAGTTGAGAAATAACAGAAATTATATAAAAAGGTAATCTAAGATGCAAATATGATTGAAAGTCTGGATAGAGTTTAAGATGTGGGAAGACTTGGAGACTACTTGAATGGAGGCATCTTTCATAGTCGGAACGCCAGAGATAGTCAGAAAAGTTATGCAGAAAAACATCCATGTTTTCATCGAGAGACACAGAGTCTAAGTCAAGCCACAATTTGCTCCGAATTACTTAGGGTGCACATATTTTTCAGCTGGAGAACCCAGTTATACCTCGGATTGCCATCAGGTTTTAAGGACATTGCCTTCAATTTAAGAAAACTTCTTTATGGATACTCAATTTAAGAAAACATCTTTTAGGATACCTATCATCAGGCATACCCAGCAACCTCGACAACCATCTTTGCGTTGGGGAGCGCCCCCCCCCCCCCCGCACTTCTATTGCGTAAAAAGAACACTAAGCGTGAGGCTATGAAAGAGGATAGTCTTACTTTTCCAGGCATTGGATTTAGATGCAAATAAAATTCTAGAAACAGCACCTATAGCAATATTCACACCAGAAATTCTTTTTACGAACTCTTTATAAAATAAGACCCGAATCTGATGTGTTCACACCGAGATAAACGAATTCGCTCACTACTTCCAGCTGAGTATATGCGTAGAAGAATTTGTATTCACATGGCCGACCTTTGTGGTATACCATAACTCCTAATTTTGCTTCATTGACCGTTAAAAAATTGCTCATACAGTATTGCGCGATAAGGTCAATTTTTGCTTGTAAGTCAGCCTGAGAGTGAGTGAATACGACTATATCATCAGCCAAGCAGGATAACGTCACATAAGTGATCTATTAAAATTCCATGCATACCGTGATTTATTAAGTACTCTTCTAGATCATATATGAGCACCTCAGAGCAAAAGGAAGACTCCGGAGAGTCGAGAGGAAAAGCGAGACAATTATCGTTGCGCTGTCTTGCTCTTCAGGCATTCTGCGTAAGAGTTTCTCTTTCTAACGGTACTTGTCTCGTTTTCCCTCATGGCTCTGCGGAGACTTTCTTTTGCTCTGACGTGCTCATATGAAAAGCGCTAAAAGGAGAGGACTAAGGATCTCTTCTTGAAGCACCCCACAAGTTACCTTAACGGTCGTATACGTTTAGTGGACATGCCTATCCTTAGAAGTTTGCGCCATAGATGACAGTGGTTTTCTGAATCGAAAGCCTTTTTGAACTCTATATCGATTTTTGTTTCCTGGGTTACAAAAAGAATAATCATATTTTTTAAGTCATAAGTTTGGAAAATTTACCTGTTTATCATCAAATTTCTGTGATTTTTTTGGTGAACATCAAATTCTTAATTCGAACAAAAATGTTCTGTTGATGATACTCATAATTATTAATTGCAATTTAAAAGTTAATAGATAAAAATCCCCTACGGAAGATTGATGTCAATTTCATATTTCATCAACCATTTTTAACGAGAAAATTATGATAATATTATCCCTAATAGCACGGAATGTTCCACTGGGACCTAACGGGTGTATCAATATTGTTATTATTAACAATAAATATAAAGTAAACAGTAAGAGATAGATAAAAATCTATGTTGGTTTATAACATAGATATCATATTATAGTGTATTATACGCGGTACTCAACATTAAAAAATGACATCCATTTTTACCTATCTCTTACGCTTTACGAGATATTTGTTGTTAAAAATAACAATGACGATAAGGCGGACATTTGACACATTTCGGGGTCGTGGCTGGAATGTTCCAGGGACGTTCCTGGTACGATCCGTGCTATTAAGAATGTAATTCGAAGAATAAAAGTAAGGTACTAGTAGGAAGCAGCTATTAAATTCATAATTGATGTGTATATACTCTAGAATGTTCTTGTTGTACGCTGAAGATTTCAAACGATGCACACTATTGTAGCAGACAGAAGAGTAATTTCAGTGGTGGGGGTTTTAATGTGAAAGAGGATTTATGTACACATGCACTCGTGGGAGAAGGAAGATGGCGGCTGTTCGTATAAGTCGCGTTCCTTGTGCTCCCGAGTAATTCGGGAAGATTTACCTGCATATCTCAGAGTAATACACGCATTTTTCACGAGGAAAATAAACTGGAGACACTCAGGCGTAATTAAATTATAAATATAAGAGGAATTCTTTCTTGGAACTAATTGCAGAATAACAGGTTTGTGTTCACTAGAACGCCAATCTACGGGCCAGCGTGCTGTGTAAGCATGGGGTCACATAACGGTCTGTGTAATAATCACTGTGATGGCAATGGTGATGATATCAACGAGGATGTGTTCATTTCGTCCCATGCTTTTCTTATAGATAAGCTTTCTACTACGCATGAGGTCACTCATGCATTTTACATAAATGATCTAAAGATCTATGCTAGAAATAAAGAGCAAGTGGATCTAGCTCTAAGGATTGTCGAGGAGTACACTTGGGAGATTAAAATGGAGTTTAGGTTAAAAAAAATGCGCCAAGGTTAACTTAAAGCGAGTAAAACTTAATGGCATCTCCGAACTACTTATCTCCGAACCTATACATACTTGCGCGTGCCACAGAGCCACATTAGGGTGGTCCAACAAAATACACTTCCGAATTTTTGAGATTAGACTGAAAAATATTGTAGGCTACATGAAAATAGAAAACTTAGATTTATTTTTTTTGAAAAAAAAAAACAACAAAATAATTAGTACGACAACGCATTAGTTGCAAAAATTTTTCTAAATTCACTACTCAACATAGGGAATTCACGGTGCCACCTATGGTTCAGCTTGGCAGTGCGGCAGCAATGTAAATGCTACACTTTACGAACTTTACCTGCTCCTTTGTTAAAGGGTTAACCCTACTTGCAAATTTTGAAAAATTTGATTTTTGGGTTTTGACATTTTCTGAAAGTACATCATTTCAAAAATATTTTCTGAAAGTCTTAATGAAATCTGAATGAAATTGTAGAAGTTATTCAGTCGGAAGTGTAGGCGGGTCCGCCTAGGTCTAGGCAGTTTCAGAACTTTAAATGCGTTTTTCTCGAAACGACGTTTTCAACGTCGGTGAGCAACATTTCTAGAAAACCGCTTAACTGATCGTTTCCAAACTTGGCAGCCTCTTTTGTGATATGAAAAAGCAGTTCTTAATCGAAAGAATTTTTTTTCCATCGGAAACTTTTTTTTTATTTTAAAAAAGAATAAGTTTTTTTTTGACAAAAATCGATTTCTCAACTTTGACTGGCAGCCATTGTCAAAAAAAATTTTTTCCAAAATACTTCGGTTAAGGACTAGAAAAACTTATAATTTATTGAAATATTTTTGATTTTCCCATTTCAGATAAACGAGTCCTGAGCAATGTTGCTCACCGCAATACACCTTCAAAAAAACATACTACGGTGTCTCATTAGTAACTCATGAAATAATGTGTATTCTTAAATGAAAATTAGTGTAAATTAGGTTTATATGATACTCTTTCAGATATACAAACTTTTACCAAAAAGTATCTTTTCATTTGTTCAAAAAAAAATCGATAAAATTCACTTTTTTCTTGCGTTGCAAGTAGGGCTAACCCCTTAAAGCTTGAGGCTTGCCTGAGTCCTCAACAACCACCTTACCTAAATCTTATTGCATTTCTGTAGAGAATTGTCTCTGCCCTATTCCATTGTTAATGATTATTATTTCAGCCATATATACAATACAATTTTTCGTTCAGATCAAAATTCAAAAAGTTAAGAGTATTTTCAAAATTTGAAACAAAATTTTTTTTTAGAATTTTAAGAATTTTAGTCTCAAGTTTCTGCTTTTTCACGTTTCACGTCGCAAAAACCCTCTTTATTGCACACTACCCTTCCGATTCATGTATTTTTAGGAGTAACAAACCGCGAACAGAGTTCCGCGCGAGGTAAAATGCCGACGGGCAAGTTGGACTTTAATTCGAATTTCCTTCAATACAATCAGTTCCGATGTCGGGAAGAAGCGATGAACGACTGCCTCGAGGTGACAGGTAAGATGCACCTCGTAGGCCATGGTGTGGATAGTTTTGGGTAGGGTTTATTGCTGACATTGCATATCGACGCCTCCATTCAATATAAGTTTATCTGCTGACAGCGCCGTGTAGGAGACTATGCGCTGTGTATAAGCATAGGGAATAGTCTCATACAGAGCGCTGTCAGCACATAGACTCATATTGAATGGAGGCGTTGATATGGAATTTACCTAGCAACTGTGGGAATGAAGACCGGACGTGGTTTACGCGACTACAAACTGCTGATTTGAAAAATGTTTAAGAATAAGCATGTTGCAGGGCGCGTGCAGTGTGCTCTGTTGCTAGTCCGGAAATTTGGATGTTAAATAAATTTGTATTTAATCATCAACAACAATCCCTGACTCCTATGATGTATATAAATCCACTGTCCAGTCCAACTAAGGAAAATTGTATTGTCAGGCTTTTACGCCCAAGAAAAAGGGATATTTTACTTGTACAATTATCGATAACTGACAACTCAATAGTTTAAACTCGTTATCCTTGAAATTATTGGGACCGAACAAATTGATCAGTATTTCTAATCACTTAT
>CAKNXH010023005.1:0-12287 GCA_932178445.1 Andricus quercusramuli | reverse complement strand
TCGGTACGAGTAATTGTCCTTGTGATAGGTGCTCTCGGAGGTGCTAAGTTATCACTGCTTCGTAACTTCAAAGCCATACCCACGTGCCAAAAAATATGCCAAGGCACTTGCGAGATGGATGCAGAAAGCTGTCATCCTTGGGTCGCTCCGTATCCTCAAGACACCCGAGGGTTTCGCCGGCCTGTCGTTGTGATTTCGTCGTGCCCTGTGACCACCCATCTCACGGATGTGAGACGTGGCCATAGGTGTATTTTACCGCGGTTCTACTGGGGGCTATTGACATCTTTTTTTTTTTAGATGGCAGTTGCTCTTGGTGGTACCCTGCGGTGGTTGTTTGACTTTTTTTAAATTATATATATATATATATATATATATATATATTATGTTTCTAAATATTTGAAACACCATTAATGAAAGTCTAAACTTCGAATTTCGTTTGATATTTACTCATCTTGACCTAACCTGCAACACATGACTGTAACCATTTAATGTGCATAATAATTTAATTCAAATTTTACCGCTCATGCGCGCGCATGGCGAAGGGATCGAAAAGCCAATTTGGTCGTAGATTTCATCATGATCCGCTCGTCCTCTCACCATCATTCTTTTCAATCATATGCGAAACCCTGAAAAATCGCGGTAAACATCGAGCGCGTCGTAAAAATACTACATAAAATTTCGGTAAACATCTAGCGCGTCGGTAAACATCGTGCGCATGTTGAACGTGCATCTTAGAAAAGATAAAATATAAGATTATGAGGATATGTTTTAAACTTAGAAAGATAAAGATGCACTTTTAACATGTACACAAAACAGTTGAATTTTCCATAAAAATAGTTTAATTTTAAATGAAATAAGATACATTATCAAAAAAAAAAACACGTAATAGTTTCTATTTCAACAAAAATACATTTTCAATTTTAAATCAAAAACAATTAAATTTTAGAAAAAAAGAAAAATTGTCTAACAAAATATATCTGTATTTAAAAAAAAACACGTATTTGATTTTCAACAAGAATATTTGAATCTTCAACCCAAAAATAACACTTAAACGAAAAATATCACAAAATATGCATTTCAAATTTTGTATCTTTCAAAACATATTCAGTTAAATAATACTATCCTTGCAAAAAATCATGCATTGTAATATTCAACTTATTACATTTTGAAATATAAAAAATTATATACAAATAAACTAATGGTGAAAAGTACTTTTTTTTTAAAGTTATTGAAGAAATCAAGTTTTCCTAAATGTAATTCTTATTATTCTTTGCCCCTTACCGTGCAGACATCTTTTCAGCTAACGTTACAAATTCAAATACCTAATATTAAAGCATTCATTTTGAGCACATAAAAATTCATATTTCAACAATTTCGGACAAAAAATATCACATACACTGAAAAAAAAGTTTTTGAATAGAAAAAAATTGCTTTGATTCAAAGAAATGATCGTACACTGAATACGTGCGAACATGTATTTCTTGAATCCAAGGTAATCAGTCAATTGTATAAAAAATAAGAAATTATTGAAGCAAATAAATAATTACTTCAGCCTGTGAAATATCATTTGAGCGAATGGACGATGTCTTTAACTGAATGTAATTAGAGATTTGGATTACAAAATCAGTCAGTTGATATGATCGAATAAAACTTCAATTCTAAGAAATATTTTCTTATTTGAAAGTAATGTCGATCGGATAAAATGACAGTTTTTTAAATTGAAATATTTGATTTCTTGTTTCAAAAAAGCGTACTGTAAACTTTAATAAATATTTCCTGGAACCAAAGAAATGACAGTTGACGAGAATAAGAACGGTATAAGAACGGAGTAAGAACGGTATTATTGAATGAAAGAAATTGGAATTCCTTGGAAAGGAAAATGCGATTTACATAAAGAAATGTTGGATAAAATCAAAAAAATATTTCTTTCGTACAAAGAAATATGTAGTTGACCGCAATAGCAGTTTCGTACACTGAAACAAAGGATTACTTGTGCCAAGTGAATTTTTACTTGGCTGAAGTAAGTGAAAGTTTGATTAAAAAATACGACCTATTGGTCGGAGGAAAAGATTTCTTTAAATCAAAGAAATATTAATTAAAGACAAAAATATACATTTTAAGACAAATAAATGACTCATTGTTCCAAATGAATGTGCCATGAATGGGAATGAATATTTCTTTGAAATGAGAATATGTGAATTGATGGAACGACATATATTTAAAAGTCAAGGAAATCTTTTATTGGCTCATAAAACTATTTCTTCGCATCAAATTTTCAAGTATTTGAAGCAGAAAAATACTCCACTGATTCAAACAAATATTTCTTTGGCCTAAACCATGCGCGAGTGCAATAAAGTAGTTCGTACTTCAACTGCAGTACATATTTTCCTAAATGAACAAATGGATTCTTTCAGCTTAAATTATTCTCAACATTGTTATTATTATACATATTTAATTTAAACAACTCATATAATTTTAAATATTGATGAACCTGAAACAGAAAAATTCTATGAAAAATCCACTTCCAGCAGGAATCGAACTTGGATCCGTCGAGTGTCAAGTCCACAGCGATGACCACGACGCTGTCGCAACATGGAAATTATAAGGCGAAAAGCCGTATTTAACCCTCCTCATAAATACCAAAGAAATATTTCTTCAAATCAAAAACATGGATATTGAATTTGACAACATATTTCTTTGATCTAAAGAAGTATTCAATTGAAAAAAATTATGCCAAATTATTAAACGTTTGATTTAAAAAAAAAATCACTTTGTTGGAATGAATGTTTGTTTCTCATAAATACTCCAATTCTAGTAAGAAAATGAAATATTCCCTTAAACTGAAGAAATAAATATTTATGTAAACACAATATTTTGTTCATAGTAGGCTATAATGGCAAGCTTTGAATTAAATGTCCTATAAATTATAATGTGATTTTGATGTGGTACATTTTTTAGGGTCAAGCTCACATTATCAGCGAACACGTGTTAGTACTCAAGTGCTTTTTCGTGTTAACAATATGAACATTATACAGTAAAAACTACACAATATGATAATTCTGGTTTAAAAGAAAATACCTTGAAATGAAAAGTATGAACTTGGAAGGAATAAGTTTCAAACATTCAAAAATTTCTTATACCTGAACACTAAATTTATAAACGATTTCACAATTTGAAATCATTACGACTTATTCGTTCGAAGTTCAGATCTTGGCAGAACCAAAGAAAAAATCAGCGCAGTTTAAAAAAAATCGATTATATTTGACGATATATGAACCTAAGAAAATGTTATTATCTACACTTTTTCCCCCAATATTTCTGAAAGAGTGGTAAAAAATATTTTAACCTAGTAGTAAAGATTTGATACAGAAATGTGGTATCTTTTACCCTATCTTAAGAAAAAAAATGTAAATTCTTTTATTATGAAAATATAAAAAATGTATGGGTGAAAATTCCACCATATATGCGTTGATTGAAAGTAGTATAACAATCACTAAAATAGTTACAAACATGAATTTTGAATTTTTTACCCTAAAACTAACAATTTTAAAATGTTTATAAACTATTTTCAATTTGAAATAATATAAAATGAATAGACTCATAACTAAACTCTTTTATTTAATTTCAAATTAGAATCGTTCAAATATTGTCTCAGTTTTAAATGTTCCATTTTTAACCCATAGCGACTTGAAAATTCTCAATTAATAAAAAGGAAAAAAAAATATTCAGCAGTGTTCGGCTGTTTATATAAAATAAGCAGTCACCAGTCAAATATTCAAAACTAAACAATTTTATAGTGAATTGTTTCAAATAGAAAGTCTTGAATCAATAACATTTCAGAATGCAAAGTTTAACCTTTTAATGTAAGAAGTTTAATTGTTTCATTTTGTTGAATTTTGAAAGTGCAAGTGAAAAAAATTACTTTTAATTCATAAATGACAACTGAACAATTATTGATTGCTAACGACTTTAGAATAAAAATATTTAACCTCTGATTTAAAAAGTGTTTGGTTTTAAACGATCATTTGAAAAATGTTTGAGTTTAAATGTTTCTAGCTTAAAATTGCTTCAAAATTATGTAATTTTAAAAATTTGAAAATGTATTGATTCATTCTTCCATTTGGAGCATGGTAAATGAAAGCGTGCATTAATATGTCATTTTATTTCAAATTATTCCGTTGAATAGTGCTGTAATTTTGAGCGAACAAGAACCGTGATTTTCACAGCCGAAATGTAGTTTCTCTACAACTTGTTCATAATAATCATTTTGAACTTTTACGGCGAATTTTTATATTTATTATCAGTTCTGTAATTACGACTAAACAGTTCGAGATGATTTACAGAAAAGTTATTGTTAATTCACAGAATTTTTCTCATATCCGCTACATCGTATACTAATTCAGTATAATTCCGCAAGTACAAATTTTTCCGTGTAGGTCTACAATCACTTAATGAAATAATTTTTTGAGAGGAATAAATATCAATTTGCGACAAATTTACTATTCTTTGTATTATATATGAAATTTATTACTTTTAATAAATATTTCCTTGTATTAAATCGTGAAGCTCTTTCTTTTAATTAAATTTGAAATTTCATTTTTCAAAAAGAATTAACGAATTTTTTATTTTGTCCTTCATTACCATGACTTGCTTCACGATTTAATACAAATAAAAGGTAGAGACTAAACGTACAACAACATTTTCTTGTATTTGAAATAAAATTTTTTTGATGCGGATGCCCAGTCGCAGCGGCGCTAATATACGCGGCACATTTGATATTTCAAAGGTCATACAAATAAATTGCAAAGCAATTATTATTAACAAATATAAATTTATTCAGTTTTCGTCGAAAGATTGAACTGAAAATTGGCTGAAACTCTCTGAAACAGTTGTTTCATAATGCGAACTGTAAACTTTGACATAATTTATAAAATATTTTAGTCACTCTACAGTGAAAATTTTCATGATGAAAAACGTAACATTGAAATTTAATTTTATTCATAAGAAAGATTTAATTTCTCGTAACTGAACTTAAAATGCAAACTTAAATTTTCTATGATGAAATTTTTTACTAAAAGCTATTTAAATATTTTGTATGACTTTTAAAATTGTCTTAAACACTGAGAAAACAATTTTTTTGATCCAAAGAAATGCATTTCTTTGATTGTATTAATTTGAGCCAGAAACCTGTGTACCTAATTGTACTGAATATCGTTCAAAGGAACAAACTCGTGCATTAATGCAAAGAAATCATTTCTTTGGGAGCCATTTCTTTGAAATAAAGAAATATTTCTTGGCCTCAAAATATGAGATAATCAACTCAAGGAATTTTTATCTTAAAACTAACAACCTAGTTTTCTTGAATCTTACTTTCGCATCCAAAGAAATATTTTTTCAGTTCAATAATTTTGAGCCTTTGAATTAAAAAATATTTTTATTGAAATAAGTAGCTCATCGATGCATGAAACAAATATTTTTATTTCTTCGAATCAAAGAAATATTGACATAAATTAAAGCAATATTAATTAAGTGAAAGAGATATTTCTTTCATATAAGGGGATTGATACTGTTGTTCTAATAGAACGTGTTATTAGTTGAATAAAGAAATTTGCTCACTTAAGTAATAATTTATTCACTTGGAAGATATGTTCCTTTCAATAAATAGAGTGAAGCGATTTATGTCCAATAAATATTTCTTCCAAGTGAAGAAATATATTTTTTAAATAACTGCATACAGCATTCGTTCGAAAAAATATTTTGGTAAAATTCCATATTTGTACCCAGTAGTTCAAAACTATGCCGCCAGCTGCGCAGAGTTCATAGTCTCACAATAGAAATGGATTCTCCAGTCTTTAAGGCGCTTCCTCAGGCCTTATTTTTAGCCCATGTACATATTCGTTTTGACATGAATCCCGCTAAACGGATGAATTGTTCGATGTAATATTCTAACCACATAATCTCAAGAGCATAATGCCCAACAACAAAGTGTTTTTTTCTTCGAAGAATGGTCTTGTTTTTACATTCTCATTCTAATGAGAAGGTATTGGTTTTATGTAAAATTTCACCTGGTCGGTTTTCATCAAATCTCCACGTTTTGAGACCCCCTAAGCTAGAAAAAAAGGTTGTTACCAAGGTGTCTGTCTATCTGTAGTCTGTCTGTCTGTAGGCACGATAACTTTCGAAAAAATAATCAGATTGGGTTGTGCTTTGGCACACTCTTTCACGGTCTAAAAAGAAAGAACAAGTTCGTTAACCAGCTATTTCGGATGATAATTCAAAAAGTGAGCACATTTTGAAAATTTTTTAGAACACTTTTTCTTAAGTTTTGGAAATTCTATGGACGGTTATTAGTAGTACGCAAAAAGAGGAACAAAATATCCTAATGACTTTTTCAGATGAAAGAAAATTACCAGTGTTATAGCATTTTCAAAATTCCAAAAAACAAACGAAAATGAACATTTTAAGCCGAAAAACGCACGTTATGAAAAAAAGTAAAGAAAAGAAAAACAGTGATTTTTGAACACCTTACAATATTTTCATAATAACTTTTTGAATTTTTCAAAAAATCAAAAATTTAAATTCTGATGGCACAAAAAAATAATCAGAAATCAAAAATTCCATTTTGCTGTCAAACTATGCAAGATAGGACCAAAGATGACTCGACCAAAATTATGTACCTAAAAAAGATCTACAAATTTGTTATTATTCACTTCTTGATATGGCGCGTAGTTTTTGTTTTATTCATAAAAACAGCATTGAAAATAGAAAAAATAAATTTTTAGACGAATAACACAAGCTACGAAAAACATGACGGAGACAACATTTGTTCATTCAAAGAAGAGGTACAAATTTGTTATCAATCATGTTTCGTTCGGATGCGTAGTTTTTATTTTATTCGTGAAAATAACATTGACAGTTAAAAAAATCAAATTTTTGGAAAAACAATGCAAGGTACGAAAATAGACGAATGCACAAAAATTGTGCATTCAAAAAAGATTCACAGACTTGTAATCAATTTTCGTTGTAAGAATATATTCAAAATGAAAAAAATAACTTTTTTGAAAAACGGGAAAGCTAAAATAACATTTTAACTAATAAAATTTGTCACCTAATTTATATAATCATTCTTGATTTGAAATCAAATACAAATCGCGAAGCGCGAGTGTCTGGATGAGAATGTGTTCCTTAAGGTCGATACAACCTTGAGTAAATAAAGTTCTTTTCATTCTAAAATAAAAACAAATTTAACAATTACTTCATATGTAGAGGTTTTGATAATTTTATAATATTTGGAAATACACTTTTTCTTTTCATCGAAGTCGAACACGAAGTTCAAAGATCTAGAGCAACCGAGCGGATAGCGCGATGTAAATATGCCCAAGCGCGTAGCGCGAGGTGAATACATAATCGAGCGCGAAGCGCGAGATAAATATATGATCGAGCGCGAAGCGTGAGATCCAACAGTCGCGCGCCCTAGGCGCGCTCAAACTTGCGAGTGAAGTGAGCTGCGCGCGAAGCGCGCGATGAGAATGTGGTTCATGTTTGCGCCTAGAAACGAGCAATCCGCCACAAACAGGCGCTCGGAAAGCCACAGTATTTATAATAATTCACCGTGACGGTTTTTGAGGATGCTGAACCGAGGGGGTCGCTCGTAAATCAACCGCCCTTTCGATTGTTGCATCCTGACACGATTCGAGCCGCTTGAACGAAATCCAGAATTATTAAAATATGCATAAATTGAATGTTTATATGCTGCATTAGGTTCATTACATAATTACGAGACGATCAAAAAAAGATAGAAAAAAATCGGTCAACCCGTTCAATTTCTGTTGGGAGTTTTGGTAATTTTGCATTTTATTCTCGATTTTACTTAAGATTACCTTCAATATTGAGAATATTGGCCGATTTACCTAGTACTTTTTCACCATTTTTTTCAATTATATCATTTTCAAATTTTATCAGCTAATAAAAATTTTATCCATCCATGTCTTGCGCAATTTTGAAGATTGTAACAGTATTCATTGTCGGCGGTCAATTTACTTTGGTCTTTAGCGAAAGACAAATGCAGATTCGAGGAGGTCAGATAATTGCACATCGGAGTACTTAATTAATTATTTACTCAATTCACGATTAATCAATTTATTATCGCTTCCTCATAGAGGGGGGTTTGGAATGACCTAAATTTTCGAATATACTTTTTTGACATATTTAGATATAATTCGCCCCTTTGGAAAGATGTCCGTGTGTGTGTGTGTGTGGGTGTAACTTTTTTCTCTTAACCACATCTGGAAAAGGAAAAGAGCTATAATCATAAAATTTTGATGAAGTGTAGCTCGGATTGATATCCAGGCGTGATAGGTACTTTGTACTTTTATTAGAAGATATCTCGAATTATTTTGTTAAAAGAACATTTCTTTTTAAACTCGTTTTTTTTGGTTCCAAATTAATTTTGTACACTGGAAATGTAATTTAAATTCTTTGTTGAATATTCAGCTCTTTTCATATTCAAGATAATCATAACATAGATCAAAAATGAAGTATTTTTTTCATTTTAAATTAAAATTGAAAGTTATTCTACCTTTTTCGTTTAAACTTTCATTAAAATTCGTCTTATTCTGGTAGAACATTAATATTCTTGCTTGAAATTCAACCTTTTTTCGTTTAAAATGCAACTATTTGAGTAAGAAGTAATCTTTTTCATTTAATAAATGAACTATTTTGTTGCAAATACGTATATTTGGCTGACTTGAACTACTTTTTTGTTTCAGATTAACATCCTTTTTGTTCAAAATATGAACTATTACATGTTTCCCTCAGAAGTCATTAGCACTTTGGGTTAAAAATCAAACTATAGTATCAACTGTTATACTTTGTATGCTTTTTATACTTTTCTCTATACTTTATACTTGTAACTCACTACGATAAGTTAAACGTGAAAAATGCATTTGTGGCAGAAAATTAATCTTTTCAGTTGAAAATTCACCCTTGTAGATTAAAATGCAACTAATAATTTGAAAATGTAAATATTGTGTTGAAATATGAGCTTGATAATTCATCTATTTTGGCATAAAATTCAAATATTTTCACGAAAATCAACTTCTTTCCTGATAATACAAACATTTTAGTGATAGTTCATCTTTGTTGCTTGAGAATTGAACTAGTTAGTTGAAAATGAAATTGTTTTTCGATAAAGTTTAATATTTTTTATTTGAAAATTCGACAACTTTTTTCAAAATGTGTCTTTGCACGTGGAAAATTTAGTCATTTACTTAAAAATACCACAACATTATTTTAATTAATTATTACTCTTTATTTCAAAAGACAAAAGAATCAGGAAAGTCGAAAAAGTTAAAAAATACAACATAAAGAGGCACGTAAGACGTCATCATCATACAAATAAGAAAGAACCTAAAGAACTTTGTGTCTTTTTTGCTTTGTAACAGTGACCGAGTGCGGAGCAAATTTACAGACGAAAAGATGCAATTTTTTTGCATATTTTGAACTTTTCGAATATGTTTTTTCAAAATAACTGATTTTTGGATTCATAATGTTTCTGAGCCTTTTTGTTCAAAAATAGAATTTTTGCACAGATAGACTTCATAATATTGTGTTTCCAAAATTTTTCTCAACAAATTTAACAAACAGAGACATTAAGCCATAGACCTTGATATTTGTTCCTTTGAGTTTGGATTGTAATGCCGTTCTCAGGGAATAGGTTTCTGGGTCAACCCTAAAATCGCTTGCCCTTACGTATGTTTTGCCTTGTCAAATAGCTCGGACTATGACCGGGAATCCAAGCGAAATAAGTCCCGGCTAGATTCGGCTATACACTAGCGACGATAGTTCGGGTAACTTCGGGACAGCCGCTGAACACACAGTGTCCTTTACGTATATTCTGTTGTTCTATTAATCTATTTGGAGGCCTTGCTCGAGCTCACCGATGAAGGAATCGTCCGCAAGTTTTTCCATTTATTTGCGACATGAACAAATAATATGGATTGACAATTCGTTGTCACCAAATATCACTATTCATGGAATTTTAAGACGATTAGAAAGAAAAACGATCACTTTCGGTCTATAAATGCCCAAACTGTGCATTTCTTGATAATAATTGATTATAGCATAAAAAAACAACATCGATTGACAATTCTTCATCACTAAACATCACCACTTTTCAAATTTGAAGACGATTAAAAAGAAAAACCATTATTACTCTCTGTCAATAAATGACCACACTATGTATTTGTTTATAACATTTGTTTAAAAAAAACAAATAATATCGATTGACAATTCTTTGTCAATAAATATCACCACTTATGTAATTTGAAGACGAGTAGAAAGAAAGACGATCCCTTCCTATCTATAAATGGAAAAACTATGCATTAATTTATAACAAAAACAAATATTATTGATTGACAATTCTTCGTCAATAAACATCACCACTTGTGTAATTTTAAGACGATTAGAAGAAAAAAACTATTGCTTTCTGTCTATAAATGACCAAACAATGCATTTGTTTCTAAAATTTGTTTACGAAATAAACAAATATTATCGAATGACCAATCATAATCAGTAATTATTACTGTGGCGTCAAATCGGAATTAAAATTGTCATTCTTGTATGTTTAAACTCGCTTTTCTTGACCCCAGCGAAAAAGCCTAAAGTTAGGTATTTTGATTTTTCACCGTTTAGGGGGCGACAGGCCCCGGGCCGAGCCCCGGGCCTTTTGAGACGTTTCACCCTTCGTCGGGTACGTCCTTCGAAAAGACAGTACTCACTTGACCGTGAACCGAGTCGCACCCCCGCATTGTCAATTTTTCATCTCTTTGATTTAATAATGTTATTTGTTTATTATATTAAATCGTGCATTCACATTTCATTCCGATTACCACCGAATCCCCAAAATTACCACTCATATAATTCAAAAGTACTGGGAAAGAAAACTGATTACTTGCAGCCAGAAACCGTGTAAACTATGCATTTCTTTAGATAATTTGTTTATAAAATAAACCAATAATACCACAAAACAAATTTTCATGATCAAATATGAGAAAGAAATTTCAACTTACAAATATAATTTGCAAGCATAAATTCCAACATGTTGACATTTTGTGTTCTGCTTTCCTTGTAATTGTGACTTTCCGCGACTACTGCAAAATCGCAAGTCCCTTTTCTGATAGAAATTGTTTAAAAAATGAACTTGCCTTTGCAAAATATGAAGGAGCTCATTATTTTTATCCCAACAATGTATCTAGATTATTCAAAATTTTATATGATATTAGAGTTCTTTGCGCAAACAGTTCTTCTCGATTTTCTACGTTCGAGTGAGATTTGACTCATGTATGTTCTTTGTTTTTAGGGCAGTATATCTCTGCTTTATTTAAAAATCATCCTATTTCACCCATTCTGAGAGCATTTTTGGCCGTGAAGTCTGAGAGTATCAAAACACCTAAAAACTAACGTTTAAAAACATGAACTCACTTTTCGTACGATATCGCCGGAATAAAATTTCTCCAGCTCCATCGGTCGAGATTTATTTTGCGGGACTTTCAAATTGCAATTGGTAAATATTAACAATTTTCATTCTCATAGACAAAATGGATAACCAGAGTACAAATTTTGGCATTTGCAAGATAAATATTTTGTTTTTTGTACGAAACTCAACCACCAAATAGACATGGGAAATCTAAGTGCGAAATATTTTCATTAATAAAAGTTGCTATTGCTATAAACAAATGTAATATAAAAAAGAACATTTTAGGAATATTTAAATTAAATTTAACTTATCTATTTACATATAGACAAGTGTAATGAAGAAAAATTATTTCTCAAAGTGTATAGAAAATATTGTACAAAAAAGTCTACAAAAGATTATAAATTCTATAAAAGATTTATTTAATTTCAGAACTTCGTATGCAATCAGTGTATCGGAACATACTGCTATACGCTTTATTCTTGAATGTTAATGCAATATTCAAAAAAAGTTGTTATCTATTACATTTTTTTATTTCTATACTGAGACCTATCAGATAAGTAATTTTGAAGCTGACGTGTGTAAAAGATATTCCTGCACGAAAAGAAAAATTTTTTTAAAACATTTATTCACTTCTAATTTCCTACTAAAATTGAAAAAACACCAAAAAAATAATGTAACTATGAAAGGAAAGTTTTTTTCAATCCGTATCAATTCTTTCTTTTTTGCTGGGTTATATTGTGAGCATTCCTTATTCACTTCTAATATAATAATATTATCATATATTATGATAAAATAATTAAAAATAAAATAA
>CAKNXH010023004.1:0-19906 GCA_932178445.1 Andricus quercusramuli | reverse complement strand
TCATAAAAACGCTATACTCTTCAATAACAAGAATAACAATGCAAAATTCGGTTGTAAAATTTTCTGAGAAAAAAATTTATTCGAAAAGCTCAAAAACGCTATATGCTTCATTAACAACAATAACAATGCAAATTCGATAGAAAAGTTTTCTGGGGAAGCAATTTTTTCCAAAGTAGCAAAAACGCTATACGCGTCAATAACAACAATAACATTGCAAAATTTTATGGAAAAATTTTCTTAGGACAATTTTTTTTGGAAAATCGCAAAAACGCTATACGCTTCAATAACAACAATAACAATGCAAAATTCGATGAAGAATTTTTTGAGGAAAAAATTTGTTGAAAAAGAAATTTTTTCGAAAATCGAAAAAATCCTATAGGCTTCAATAACAACAATAAGAATGCAAAATCCAATGGAAAAATTTTCTGAGGAAAAAATTTTGTGAGGAGGAAATTTTTTCAAAAATCGTTAAAACGCCGTAGTATTCAAATAACAACAATAACATTATTCAGCAGTCTAGAACCTTCTATAACTCAAATTATACTGCGTACTTTCTAAAAAAGCATTTTGGTAAACAAGTTCAAGGTTATTTCAATGACTCATTACATTTTGCGTTGAAAAAATTATATCTCAAACGTGTCTTATATAATGTAGAATCTTCCAGAACATATCTGGCAACATTGCGCAAGTCTCCAGAAATTTAGTGGAGGTGGTAAGCGTGTTGCATCAAATGATGCAATATCGGGCAATTTTTCACAGTGGCCATTATAATGTAGAACGTTCTAGAACTCAAGGATGAAAGAAGGAAGATACAAAAAACTAGAATTAAAAAATATTTCAAACCAATTGAACAATAATATAGGTAAGAAAATGTCTAAAGCATTCCTTAGAGTAGATCATACAGGGTGTCCAATCCAGGGCTTACCGAAAATGTGTATATTAGGGATTCCTATCGCTTTATTCTGGCAACAAGTGGCGAGTAAGGACACGTCCAGACTTGTTTTAGACTTTTTGATTTCAGAAGCAGCATTCATGCATCGACAGTCTCAAGCTGCACACATTTCATTAGACTCTGCTTTCGTTCTCAGGAGATCACGTCTTTCTTACAGCACGCAAAAGTTCGCTTTCTTAGTTGAACCGCAAAGTTTAAATATCATTCTTTTGTCATATGCTAGGTCCCGTCAACCTCTCGACGTGTTACATTTAAATTTATAAAAAATAAGCTTAAATACAAAAAAAAAATATTTAAAAATTTTCAATCATCCTCTAAAGCTACTGTATAATATAGTTGATAGAAATCGAGGATGATTTTATTGCTTTCTGTCTAAATAATTTAATTCAAAGGCCAACAATTTTTCGTGAACAAGTTCAAGGTTATTCTAATGACTCATTACATCATATGATGCTATATCTGGCAACATTGTGGAAAAGTCACCAGAAATTTAGTAGAGGGGGTAAGCGTATATGACGCAATATCTGGCAACATTGCGCAAAAGTCTTCTGAAATTTGGTAGATGGAGGTGAGCGTCTATAAAAAGAGCTATAAAAGTCACCAAATAATATTGCGCAATTGTAAGTGCCAAATTTGTCTAAGCGGTTTTTCTAGAAAAAGTTTCAAAAATATCCTACATGTAGTTTGATAATAATAATAATCTGAGGATATATAATAATGCATAATTATTTAATGTGTATTGGGTTTATTGGAAGAGCTCGCTCAATTGGCACTACTGAAAGACAGTTGAATTAAAGTATTTATTGAAAGAACAGTGGTTTCTTCGATAATGGCTTTTCAGTGAAAATTCTATGATCAATGAAATAGCATTCATATTTGAAAATATTGAGCACATCAAAGGAAGTTTAATAGCAGAGATGGTAATACGTATATGTATAGTGGAGAATTCTGATTTATGAATACAAATCCATATATTGCTTCCTATGAAAGAAAAAGGAGAAGGAACTCATTTTAAAAAAAAATATTTTACTCGTATTATATCACAAGTAAAAAAAAGGTGAATATACCATAGAAAAATATGAATCCAACCAAGGCAAAGAAGCATTAAAATAAGTGCTGGAACAAGAGCTGCTATGTCTTTAATAATGTGAATGTTGATTACATTACAACAGAAAAAACGAAGTTTTTCTTTTTCAAAAAGCTAACATTTATGACACCATCTAATTGGTTTAAGCATAAACGTCTATGGTTCAAATAAAGAAGAAGCTGTTTGAAGAAAGTCCACGAAACACCTTCTTATGATGAAGAAAGGATAGATAATATTATGAGTGAGGCATGTGCAAAAGAGAATCATGTGATGTAATTGACTCATAAGCTATAAACTAAATTAATTTTTGTATTCTAAAAAATCATCTCATAATAAATTGACAGCAAGGTATGAATCATGTGTAGGTGTGTATGTAGGCTAATGAGAGAGAGAGAGCTATATATTAACAAAAAATTTAATTCTAAAAAAAAATAATTTCGTAACATTTGCAAGATTTCAGAAAGCTTTGCGATTGAGCGACTCAAAAACAATCATAAATCTCACACCATGCACCTGCAAATGAATCAAACCATATACAAATTTTTGCATGAATCTTGAAAAATACCAACAGATTCTTAAGAGATCTTATTACAACCAGTGGATCACAGTGAGAGATTTACAATCTTATAAATACCTGGTAGCCTCGTAATAATTTTTAATAATATTATAGTAAACTGTAAGAAACGTTGAAATCATCTTTCGCATAATAGAGTAATCTGCTGAAAAGATTCAATTTACTTACTTGAAACATTGAAATAAAGTACCAGGAATGATGAAATAAATTCAGCAATATTAAAATCTAATGCAAGAATACCTTAAATCAAAGATTTAAAAAATAATACAATGATCTAGTGATAACATGAACATCTACTTTCTAGAACTCTTAAATCAACATTTAGTGATATAGAAATTTAATTAAATAATACTACAAATGCTGAATGAAGTATTGATTACGTATATTAAAATCTGCTATTATATATAATAGCTGCAAATATTGTTTTTCTTAGAACCAACATTGTTTTAAAAATATGAAGGGCTGAATCGAAGAACGGGACGTGCGGTCGATAGCCCCTGAACGTTATGCATCTCCCGACAATTCGCGCTTGTCCCGCTCGCCCGTGTTTACATTAAAAAAAAGGTACAAATCGTTGATTCTCAGAGTACTTCCAGTGAGAAAGTTGTTCCGTAGGGATTAGCGAATAAATCTGCGCAAGCAGCATATTATTTCGTTTTGTATATCACAAGATCCAAGCGCACGTCCCATTCTTCGATCCAGCCCTTAAATTGTAGTCAAATAAATCCATTTAAAGTGAAAAGGATTTCTGGTTAACAGAATAATGGATATACACTCGATTCAACTGTTCCAACTTAGCAGACAAAACTTTGTCTTACTAAAACGGAAACCTGGGGTTAGCAAAGATTATCATAGAGTGCGCCACCATCGGATACGCTGCTTTTTCTTGTAGTTGTAATCACGTTTTGACTGTTGAATCTTGAGTTATCCTGAATCAAGTTAAATAAACTATTAAAATGTATGGGGAAGAATCGAGGATGAGAAGCATGAAGATGATGTGGATACGATAAATAATAGAGAGTGAGGAGGATGAGGAGGAGGATACGATAAATATTACAATTAAGTCAAGTAGGTACTGAAAATATTAGATTCAATGATTATATACACTGTTGAAAATGTTTGGAACTCTTCAACACTTCTATAATATAAGCGTTAGGCAAAATTTCAAACACGGTATTGGAATGTTGAAATTGCAATATATGTATTGTAGCGTTTATAAGTCGAAAATTGTGCATGCGCCTCATCTGACCCATGTATCGCTGCATTATTATACCACTAAGCCATTTCCCTTTCGGGTAGGCGTGACTTGCTCGGTTGGAAAATAGTGAAATAGGTATATAGGTGTAAAGTAGGTTGGTATATGGTATAAGGTAGATAGGTATATATGTGTTAGGTATAGATATTTTAGATTGATCTGGAGTTTTCGTGTTATTTATTCAAATGACACGTTCACTCCGCAACACTGCTTCGACCCAGGTTGCTGATCAATCTCTCTAGCGATCACCCCAAGTGAGGAGCCTCACAAAATTGTTATGTATGGTTCCCTATTTGGGCCCATTAGTATCCTAGGTCTTTGTTTCAGGCATCATTCACTCTATTGTCACTCTGTGTATAAACTATTTGTCGCTACACTTTTCTGTCCTGGCATACTACTCTAGCTTCCTTCACGTCCATGCATTTTTTCATGCAAGCTCTTGTGTTCCTATGACTTCTTATGTCTCTTCGGATTAATGTCTCATTCACAGATTCTAACCATTCTTTCGGCGGTCTACCTCTGGGCATTCTGCCATTTACTTTACCTTTATGATCCGTTGCATTTGAAAACGACAACATTATGTATTGTAGCGTTACCCAACATTTCGAAAATAAACTTCCGAAGTTTTATGCGGAAATTTTTAACAGTGTACTCTAATTCATCTGTCAGAGAGTTTAAGAGCTGTGCTGAGCTTCTTACACTTTCTTCTTGAAAAATTTGTGTGTGTATATATGTGGCATTTGAATGTAAAATAAAGGAGCACATCGCCTTCCAAATAACAAAAAAACTAAGGAAACTGTAGGTAATGCCTTGTTCCTGCATACTAGATGTATCGCCACTCTCGGTGCCGCCCTCTGCGTTGAGCTTGATAAATCGCCATCCTCATATAATATTTGACTTTTATGTAAAAATCATTAATATTGAAATCTGCTTTTATATAACAAATGCAAATTATTATTTTTTTAGAACCAACATTTAATTGTGGTTAAATAAATTCAGTTAAACAGAATCATGAACATACTGTTGATTCATCTGTTGACGATGATGACCGAATTAAACTCCGAAATTTTTCGTTTATTCTGATAAACCGATCAGATCTCTCAATCGGTTAAGATCAAGAGACTCAAATATTTGTTGGGTTGCTGAGCAAAGGTTTATAATAACGAGAATACATTTGATTAGGTAAAATCATAATATATTCAGAGAATTTATAATATGGAACGTGAACAATACAAAAGTTTTAGGATTGAAGATAATTTCGCTTGAGATAGTGTTATTCGTTTCTAAGATCGATTCGTAATGATGGTACATGGTAGATCAGTAGTAGAGAGAGTCGAGAGTAGGAGGGATATTTACAAATTTTGAGGGTGGGGGCAAAAGCCCAGGTCCAGAAGGCGTGTTCAAATTCGAAGCTCGGAAAAGAGGCAAAGATTTTCGAAGACAATTTACAGTTGTACAAATTACAAGATTTCCTGTATTTTAGGTCTAGCTAAACGAGGCGAACTTGAAGGGCTCTAACTGAGCGATCGCATACCTGTCATTGTTCAGGGATTAGGACTCTGTCCTCGATATTTTGGAAGTTTCATCTGGAGAGCAATAACAAGTAGTACAAATAAATTCGAAAGGCTAGCGATAGACAGCAGCAAAATTAATCCTAAAGGACTCGACGAAAGCACGTTTTAAAGCAGATAGACAAAATCATAAACAACTTAGATCTCAACATACGTCGGCCCGCTTGAACTTTCATGTTCAAGAGATATTCAAAACTGTTCACGATAGTAAAAAAATCTAAATAATAAAAAAGATCGATAATTGATGGATCACTACATACATAATACGATTAGTAATTCACACATATAACATTGACATAGAATAAATGCTGAAGATAACATACAGAAAGTAAATTATTTATAGATTTGAGTAATTGATAAGATCAGTCAGTATCAATCGGCAAGGGAGACAAACTTTTTACGCTGCGTTTGTGCTCGCCATTTGCAGTCTTGAGGGTTACTACTCGGATAACACCATCTTCTCCCGGATGTGTGGCTATAACACGGCCAAGTGCCCATCGCATGGGAGGAAGATTATCATCTCGAATTGTTACAAGTTTACCAATCTGAATATTTGTAGTGGAACCCTTATGCCACTTTCTGCGGACAGTTAACTCGTGGAGATACTCTTTGTTCCACCGTGTCAAAAAACGTTGTTTCATTTGTTGGACTTGCTGCCAAGACGAAAGTCGCCCGGACGGCATGTCCTTCAAATCATGTTCTGGCACACCCGTTAGAGAGTCACCTGTGAGAAAGTGACCGAGAGTGAGGGCGGCTGAATCGTTGGGATCTGAGGGTACAGGAGTTAGAGGACGAGAATTTAGGATACCCTCTATCTCAGTTGCGAGCGTTGTGAACTCTTCATACGTTAAAAGTCTATCACCGATAACGCAAACCCAGTGGTGCTTAAAAGACTTTACCGCGGCTTCCCAGAGTCCGCCAAAGTGTGGCGAACGCGGGGGGATAAAATGCCAATTTATGTGATGATTAGAGAGAACGCGAGAAACCGTATCGTTGTGTTGCTTAGAGTTCAAGAATTGACAGATTGCATCGATTTCATTTTTTGCACCCACAAAGTTGCTACCGTTGTCGAAATAAAGGTCGGAACTTTTTCCACGTCTAGAAAAAAACCGGCTCAGACAAGCTAAAAAAGCTTCAGTAGTCAGATCACTGACAACCTCTATGTGTACGGACTTAGTAGCGAAACACACAAAAAACGCAACGCAGATTTTTACCTTGTTTCGATTTCGAAATTTTTTTTCCTTTATATAAAAAGGACCACAATAATCTACTCCTGAGTGGAGAAAAGCTCTTTTGAATACTGTCCGATTTTTCGGAAGATCACCCATCAAGTAAGTAGGAGCTTGCGGTTTCGCGCGACAACAGATTATGCATTTTCTGATAACTTTTTTGACTGTGTTTTTCCGTTTATAATCCAATAAGAATCTCGAGTGGCATTAAGCGTCGCTTGAGAGCCAGCATGCATTAATTTTAAGTGTTGATCACGAATGATAAGAGTTGTAATATTGTGATTCGGAGGTAAAAGAGTCGGATGTTTTTGTGAATAATTAAGATCCGATTGTTTTAACCTGCCTCCAACTCTGAGAATACCTTCCGAATCTAAAAAAGGGCTAAGCGGAGCTAATCTGCCATCGATTTGTTTTTCTGATTCTAGCATTTTAATTTCGTTCGGAAATGTTTCATGTTGTAATAATTTAATTACGCAATTAGCCGCGGTTTTTAATTCAATTGAAGAGAGGTGGCCCTTTATCTCGCGTTTGTGAACCTTAATCTTTATAAAACGTTGACAGTAAGCTATCACGCGTATTAGTTTAGTAAAGGATTGTGCCTTTTCAAAAAAGGAAGTAGCGATTTCGTTCACGCGAGTTAAATTGACTGCTAAACTGACGACAGGTTTCTTTCGTTCAGGTACTTCGATAGGTTCCAAATGCGATAGAGGCCAATTCTCTTCAGACTCGTTAATCCATACTGGACCATTAAACCAAAAGGAATTAGTAATAAATTCTTTTGGTGTGAGGCCTCGCGAGACAAGATCCGCGGGATTGTGCTCGGTACGTACGTGTCGCCATTCAAGAGATTGCGTTAACGTTTGAATCTCTTCAACACTGTTTCCTACAAACGTTTTTAAAGTATTTGAAGGACTTTTAATCCAATGTAACGCTATGGTGGAATCGGACCATAAGATAGTTTTTTCGATATTTAGCCTTCGTAAGGCATGATGGATGGTTGCATATAGTTTCGATAATAAGAGTGCTGAACAGAGCTCTGGTCGCGGTAACGATACGATTTTCAAAGGCGCGACTCTAGATTTCGAACAAACTAATCGAGTGGAATGTTCTCCATTCTTATCGGTTGATCGGATGTATATACAGGCCCCGTACGCCTTCTCGCTAGCGTCGCAAAAGCCATGTAATTGAAGGTGAACATACTCGTCGGCAACTATTTTTCGATTAATTTCAATTTCTTCTAATATAATCAATTGTTTTCTGTGTTCTAACCAGGTCGTGGCTATTTCGATTGGGACAGCCTCGTCCCAGCCTATATTTAGTTGCCACAAGGACTGCATAATGATTTTTGGCGGTAAGATAACAGGACCCAGCAATCCGAGCGGGTTGAATAATTGAGCGATTTCAGATAAGATATTTCTTTTTGTTACCAGTGCGCCGATATCCGATGACTTTACGGTATAATCAAATGAATCTGGTTTGGAATTCCAATAAACACCGAGTGTTTTTGTCGTTTCTCCTAAATTCAAACAAAGGTAAGATTCGTTAGATTCCTTTGTTAACGAAGTAATAAGATCGGGTTCATTAGATGCCCATTGTCTCAGATTCATGCCACCCTTACGATTGACCTGAATTAATTCGCTAACCAGTTGTTTTGCCTCCTCCAAAGTTCGAGCGCCCGACAACAAATCGTCCATATAAAAATCTTCTTTCAACGCGGTAGAAGCACGTGGATAAATATTAGCTTCATCGTTAACTAATTGCATAAGCGATCGCGTTGCTAAAAAAGATGCAGAAGACATGCCATAAGTTACAGTTTTTAACTTGAAGATTTTTAGGGGTTCACGAGGATCTTCTCGCCATAAAATTTTCTGAAAATTTTGATCGGCTTGATCGAGACGTATTTGCCGATACATTTTCTCGATATCTGCAGTTACTGCGTATGTATTGGATCGAAAACGGACAAGAAGTGAAAAAAGATCGTCTTGGATATTGGGACCGACCATAAGTACGTCGTTTAAAGATTTCCCGTTTGAGGTTTTCGCTGAGGCATCAAAAACGCTTCGAAGCTTTGTCGTTAAGCTCGATTGTTTGATTACCGCGTGGTGCGGTAAAAAATAACCGTCATAGATAGAAGCAGATTTGTCCTCAGACATGTGATCTAATTCCACATATTCTCTCATGAAGGCGATATATTTATCCTTAAATTCGGATTTTTTTGCCAAAGACCGTTCCAGAGAATTAAATCGTCTGAGGGCCTGAGAGTATGACTCGCCAAGTTCGATTGAATCATCCTTGAATGGAAGCTTAACGATATAGCGCCCGGTTTCAGGATCGCGGCGCGTGTTTTCTCGAAAATGTATTTCACATGCATTTTCTTCTTTCGATAAAAGTTTTTCGCTTGGGCCATTTTCGATTTCCCAGAATTCCGAGATTTTGTTATGCAATAAATTTAACGATAAATTACACTTAGCAGGGTTTGGAAATATATTACCCGGGGGTTTTCCACCTAAAATCCATCCAAAATGAGTTTTTTGGAGTGTGACGTTATCGTTTGCTAAAGATATCTGTCCGATACAGAGCAGTTTTAAAAATATCTCAGCACCGATCAGTATATCGATTTCTGACGGTTTATGGACATTTGGATCAGCAAGATGGATTTTAGGCGGAATTTTCAATTCAACTCTGTTTAAGGGTTCGCTAGGGGCGTGATTATTGACTTCTGGTGTTATAAGGAAGTTGAGATCAGCTGAGTATTTATTCAATCGTGATTGGATCGTTGTTCGCGTTATTTTGCTCACGCTAGAGCTCATTTGATTCACTCCGCCTAGTGGGATTTCGATTTCTCGTTGTTGGAGGCCTAATTTCGCAGCTAATTTTTCTGTAATAAAGTTAACCTGCGAACCGTTGTCAAGGAGTGCCCTGCATGATTGGGGATTGCCCTTGTGATCTCGAATATGCACGATAGCGGTCGATAATAAAACTTGAGCCGATACAGTACTGTGTAAACTCGCGTGGTTAGTTTGAAGTGATTTTGTGGCCTTATTGTCCTGATGCAAAAGAGTATGATGTCTTTTGCTGCAGGTTTTACATGCACTGGCATTACAATTTTCTACGGTATGATTAGACCGGAGACAATTAAAACAGAGATGTAGATTCTTGACGATATTAAAACGTTCTTGCAAGGTCGCATTTAATAATTTTTCACAGTTTTGAGTAAAAAATGCTTCCTTACAAATATTACAAAACGCACGAGTTTGAATTGAATAAACGGATTGTCGTTTGAAATTTGATTGAGATTGTAATGGTCGATTGCCGCCGTGTGATTGATTTTCGTTGCGTGATATATTCTTTTCCGGTTTATCATTTTTCGAAAAGGATTTATTTGTTTCTAGAATTCTTTCGCGACTGTGTAAGAATTCGAGCAACTGCTCCATAGTTGGAGCCTCGTTTGATTGTACATATTCTTTCCATTTTAACCGAGTTTGTGGATCTAATTTCGATACGATCGGGTATATCGGAAACGCTTCTAAAAATGGTTTTTTCAATGCTTCTAACGCACGATAATGTTTGGTTACATTGTTTAAAAGTTCTCCTAGAGCAACGGCTGATGTGTTATGACAATTCGGCAGTTCAAAAAACGATTTGATATGATTATTGATTGCGGTACTTGGATCATCATAGCATTTTTCTAGGATATTCCAAGCGACTTTATAGTTTGCATCAGTTGTTTGAATAGATTCGATTTTGTCCGCGGCCCTTCCCGTTAGGCACGAACGCAGATATATAAGTCTCTGAGAGTCTGTAAATCGCGGATCGATCTCAACAGAGGACTTAAAAACGTCACTGAACCCTGGCCATTGTTCGTAGGAACCGCTGAAAGTAGGCGAATTCAGGGCCGGTAATTTAATATTGATTGCATTCACGTTTGGTTTCTGGACCCCGATAGTCGCAGCTGCTTCAGTATTGACATGTGACACGATTTCTACGGAATTTCGCGAAGATGGTGCAGCAGACGATAAATGCAACAAAAACCCGGATTCCTTTTCGTTAAGAATACCTTGTGCCTTGGCACATAATGCAGAGAAATTTTCTTCAAACTCGCTTCGCCACTGGTACTCGCTTTCAAGTTGATCTTCCGCTACAATTTCTTCTAATTCGGATTGAGTTTTTTCAAAGTTTTCGAGAATTATTGACGTGTTCTCGATTTTTCCCTTTAATTCGATAATATCTATATCCCCGATAGGTTTATTAAGAAACTTTTCAAGAACTGTGGCTTTAGTTTTCAAGGCACCTCTAAGCCTATGCAGTTGTGTGATTCTCTTTGCTAAATCTGCCATTTTTTACAAGAGACTGAGATAGAGTGAAAGGGAAAGATAGGAACCGATCACGTTTCAATATATGATAAAATGGCTCAATAACAGACATGTAAGACTCACCCTTTTGGAGCTCTGGCGAAGAACACTTCACAGATTCTAATGATAATTAACACAAGTCACAAAATGAAAAATACACAAAACATAGATAGCTTGTAACACAAGGCAAATTCATTCACAAATTCGATAGATTTTTCAAACACAATTAACTTCACAATGACTCGATGACTCGTAGAATTGAAGACTCGTAGATTTGAAGACTCGAAGAGTCGTAGACTCGAAGACTCGAAGACTCGTAGACTCGAAGACTCGTAGACTTGAAGACTCGTAGACTTGAAGATTCGTAGACTTGTCACAGATTAGGAGATTCTTTTCTGATAAACCTTCACTCGTTCTCGTTATGAATTGAAAGATTTTCCCTCAAAATCTTTGCTCGTTCTCGTTCTCGTTCAGAATATTGGAAGATTTTTGCACGTTAAAATCTTCGCTCCTTCTCGTTCAGTTCAGTAGATTTGGAAGATTTTCTCACGTTGAAAACTTCGCTCGTTCTCGTTTACGTTCAGTAGATTGGAAGATTTTCTCACGTTAAATTCTTCGCTCGTTCTCGTTCAAGTTCTGTAGATTGGAAGATTTTTTCACGTTAAAATCTTCTCTCGTTCACGTTCATGTTCACGTTCTCGTTCTGAGTTTTTGTCAATGGAATGACAGGGTTGTTGCTCAACAACTTGATAGATAAGATGCCGTAAATCCACAGGAAACTGGATCCGACGCTCGAAGGACTAAAAATGTTGACGATGATGACCGAATTAAACTCCGAAATTTTTCGTTTATTCTGAGAAACCGATCAGATCTCTCAATCGGTTAAGATCAAGAGACTCAAATATTTGTTGGGTTGCTGAGCAAAGGTTTATAATAACGAGAATACATTTGATTAGGTAAAATCATAATATATTCAGAGAATTTATAATATGGAACGTGAACAATACAAAAGTTTTAGGGTTGAAGATAATTTCGCTTGAGATAGTGTTATTCGTTTCTAAGATCGATTCGTAATGATGGTACATGGTAGATCAGTAGTAGAGAGAGTCGAGAGTAGGAGGGATATTTACAAATTTTGAGGGTGGGGGCAAAAGCCCAGGTCCTGAAGGCGTGTTCAAATTCGAAGCTCGGAAAAGAGGCGAAGATTTTCGAAGACAATTTACAGTTGTACAAATTACAAGATTTCCTGTATTTTAGGTCTAGCTAAACGAGGCGAACTTGAAGGGCTCTAACTGAGAGATCGCATACCTGTCATTGTTCAGGGATTAGGACTCTGTCCTCGATATTTTGAAAGTTTCATCAGGAGAGCAATAACAAGTAGTAAAAATAAATTCGAAAGGCTAGCGATAGACAGCAGTCAAATTAATCCTAAAGGACTCGACGAAAGCACGTTTTAAAGCAGATAGACAAAATCATAAATAACTTAGATCTCAACATCATCTATGTCATCTCAGTAAACGGAAACTTAGTTTCATCAACAAGGGTTCTTGGGTTAATAAAGATTATGATAGAGTGCACCACTATCGGGTACGCTGCTTTTCTTATAGTTGTAATCACGTTTCTCCTGTTGAATCTTAAAATTATCCTTAATTGAATAAACTATTAAAGCGTGGAAGAAGGGACGGAATTGAGGAGGGCAGAGCAGGAGGAGGAGTGGTTATGATAATGATGTAGTTAAGACAATTAAGGACTGAAAATATTAGATTCAATGATTATATATGCACGAATCTTCTGTTAGATGTTTTTATCAGCTGGTTTTCTAAAAAACTTCAATGAATTCAGGTGAGATAATAAAGAAAAACACATACATTTCAAATTAGATTCATTTATTCAACCTATTTCATAATAATAATAACAATAATAATTTTTCAGCGCCAGGGCCAGACAAAATTAACAACTTTTGGTGGAAGAAGTTTACTTCTACGCACCAACATCTAGCTCGTATATTTACTACTTTCTTAAACGGAGAACAACCCGTCCCGCAGTGGCTAGTGGAAGGACGCACGGTATTGATCCCTAAGACCGGAGATTTGTCAAGTCCAAAGAACTACAGGCCCATAGCTTGTTTAAACACCAGCTACAAGCTATTCACTGGCATCCTCAAAGAGAGGATATTAACATCTATCGAGCCGGTATGGAGTGTAATAGTCGAACAACGTGGATGCAAGAGAGGGCTGGCAGGTTGCAGGGAGAACCTGTTAATAGACAGGTGTATTACCCAGGACTCGATTAGGTATCGACGCAATCTGTCCACGGCTTGGATTGAATACCGTAAGGCATTCGATAACACGAACCATGAGCTGCTTATTAAGCTCCTTGAGTGCATGGAGGTGCATCCAAAAATAGTGAGATGCATAAAAGAGCTTTGAGGACAAGATTTGTCATAACATCTGACAAAAGACAAGTGACTACAAGCTTTGTCACATATAAGAGGGGGGTCTTTCAAGGAGACTCTCTAAGTTCGATACTTTTCTGCATCTCCCTCTTGCCTCTATCTATTGTGCTCCGAGGCAAAAGTTCTGGATACATATGTGGCCCGCCCAACAGAAGAGAATATAAGGTCAACCACCTTTTATACATGAACGACCTTAAACTCTTTGCTTCCTCAAAAAAGGACCTTAACATCCTTGTAGATGCGGTAAATAGGTATTCTAAAGCGATTGGCATGAGATTCAGACTGGACAAGTGTGCCTGCGTCCACCTACACCAAGGAAGACTAGAAACTACATCATCCAGTGACGATCAGGATGTTCAACTCATAGCCGGAAATACCATTCAACATCTTGGTATTGGAGAAACATATGCATATCTTGGAATACCGCAAGCGGAAACCCAAAATGTGCATAACTTGAAAACGGCCCTTGGAAAAAGGTATCGCCAAATTCTCAGAAAAATTTGGGCTTCCGAATTATCTGGAAAGAATAAGATCCAGGCGACCAATATGCTAGCCGTTCCTATACTGCTCTACACGTTTGGTGCAGTAAAATGGAACGTCGATGAGTTAAAACAACTTGATCGAAGCACACGCAAGATGATGACAATACAACGAAGTCTTCATCCTAGATCTTCCGTACCTCGAATATATCTCCCTCGCGATAAAAGGGGTAGAGGCTTGCTAAGCTTAGAGTGTCTTCATCGAAGAACGGTACTGGCTACAGCCTGCTCATTTCTAAGAAGCACGGATTCCCTCATGCGACTCGTACATCAACATGAAGTCGCCAATACTGCGGTGTTTCTATACCATGCAGCAGATAGGGCCGCAGAGGAGCTTGACCTCCCATTTAATTCCAGGGATATTACACATGGCCTAGCATCACTAACACCTCTGGTGCTCAAAAGTCGTATACAGGAAGCAGAACATACGCTCCTACTAAGAGAACATGCTGAGAAACCCCTTCATGGTAAGTTCTACGGCATCATACGTAGAGAAGAGCTCTCGATGGGTCTGTCCAGCATGTTTCTCAAGTCTGCTGGATTGAGATCGGAGACTGAGGGATTTCTTTTTGCCTGTCCAGGCGGGGTTATAGACACCTTAGTTTATCATGAGCGCATAATGAATGTACCTGTAAGCGATACCAACTACCGAGCGTGCAAGCAAGAGCCAGAAACACTTGGACATGTTCTCAGTGGTTGCTCTAAATATGCACGCTACGCGTACATAGAGAGACACAATGCAGCTCTAAAAGTGTTATATTACCCTCTTAGGCATTTCTATGATGTTGATCTATTGCCCGTCTTGCCATACGCCCAGGGGGAACTCGAGTCCGTTGTGGAGAATGATCAGTGTAACATCTACTGGAATTTCTCATTCTCCACCACTCAACGTATCAGTGCTAAGAAGCCTGATATTGTCCTCCAAGATCTGAAGAACAAGATCATTTACGTGATTGAATTCTCGGCACCAGCCGATGGTAATATCACGGCAAAGGAGGGAGAAAAACGAGCGAAATATCAAGCACTTCTTTTCGAGCTGAGTAGGCTGTACCAAGGCTACAAAGTCCATCTTATAATTCTCATACTCGGCTGTCTTGAAGGTATGAAAGCTTCATTTATCAGTCAACTCAACAAGATTCCGGCTTGCCAGCGTCAGGCTCATTTCATCGCGAACCGGATGTTAAAGGCTGTTCTTCTGTGATCACTCCATCTGGTCCGTCGACACTGTTCCTCTTAACATTCTACAAAGATTGGTAGCTCTAAAAAAGTATCCAGAGGTGAAACCTTCATCTCCAACTGTCTTTTCTGCCGCGTAAGGTCATCCGCGGCTAGAGACCTGATTTCAAGGAACAGTGTTGCCCGATGTTATCACGCGTAAATTTCCCGCTCTTGCTTACCTTCTAGGACAGAAGGAGCAGAAGCGGATGACGTACACGTTCCAGTAGCTTCCGGATTGGTTTCACTGTTAGAAAAATCTGTATTAAATTTAATACAAATGTATATGAAGTCATTTGCATACACGGTAGTTAAAATTAAATATACATTAAAATATGAATAGCTTTACACTTTATATTAAATTTAATATACAGGTCGGTATAGCAGCGTACTTGAGAACTCAAAGTGCTTTTATTTCTTCAAATCTTATTAAATATTCGCGATTGAAGTGATAATATAGAATTCGTCGAATGAATTCCTTTTTATGATCCAAGTGCAACGTACATGTGGAACTCCTTCCAAAATTTGCCCTGAATGGTAGAAATTTAATGTGAGTACAGTTGATTGTAGGTTAGGTCTGTAATTCATTTGCGTGATTGAACTTTTCGACTTAATATCCAATTTTGTTTTTGGTTAACTGGTAGAAGATTTCGTGTTTTATTATTGAAAACCGAAAATTACTGCTAATCTTATTTTGATTTTGTGTAAAATAGAATTATCTGAGCGATTATCATGAATGTATATGAAATATAATAAACACGTACCTAAATAGCGATTTCATATACTTGAGATATTAATTTTAATATACATTGGTATTTTAAATTTAATACTATTTTTAACTCGTAGCTTCCGGAGCCTACAACTTCTCTAAATAAACGCAAAAACAAGTATATAATATCGAATAGTAGAAAACTTAAAAATGTTAACTGCAGGAAATGTTTAATTAGTAATTGCGAATGTTAATTTAATTACATTTGATAAGTTGCTAAACTAAAAAAAATATTATTCAATAATACCAACCTCTCGCAGTTCATTAACAATTGAACTAATTTCGTGTACATTATTGATGTTTCAAGCTACTAGAGCTTGTAAAAGAAAGCGCAATCTATCTACAAGTTTATTCGGATCTAACAATTCGGCTTCTGTTCAATATCATTAACATAATGCTTTTTGGTCATCACGGATGGAGAATTGCCATCTTGGCTCAATTCTTCATCTTCTGCTTGTACTTCTTGCTTCTTCACAAGCGGTTCCACTTCATCTTTAGACTTCTGAGTAATGCACGTTAGATTCTTCAGTGGCGAGAATTGTGGCTTTCAGGCTTCCTGATTAGCTTGTTTCTCGTCAGGTTTGAAAATCTTATGCTTACGATGAATTGCTTTCCTATCCTTATCAATCAACCTGTTACTGTCGTGCATTGTCCTTAGACCTCCAGGTACCTTTGCATTTTTTTAACCATAGAGTTGAAACTTGTTTTTTTGAAATTTTCTGATGAAAAAATTTGTTCGAAAAGCTCAAAAACGTTATACGCTTCAATAAAAACAATAACAATGCAAATTCGATAGAAAAATTTTCTGGGGAAACAATTTTTTCGAAAATAGCAAACACGCTATACGCTTTAAAAACAACAATAACAATGCGAAATTCGATAGATAGAGGGGAAGTTTACGTTCGGATAAATTTCGGATTAGACCTGACTATTTTCCATTTTGAGTTTAACGTATGTTTTTCCATGTTTTGAATTCCGGTCTAATTTCGGATCAAAAGGGACTCTTTCCCGAGTCGAAATTAATGGTCCGGACAGATTCCGGACTCAACCAGACAAATTTCCGACTGTTTTCGTACATTTTTTTGAATAGATCGGACATACTGCGGAAAAAATCGTGAATCGGATGAATTACGGATAAAGTCGGACCAATTTCGGAATCCAAAATTTTTAGCAGGGTTATGTCCATAAGCATGTCTGTATCACCAAATCAAAAAAATATATTTTGCAATTAGCGATTTGAAAATAGGATTTTTGTAATTTACACTTTTTTGCGATTCCAGGCATATGTGTTTTGTCTAAAAAAGTCGAAAACTTTACAAGCAAGAAATTCGAAAATAATTAGTTACATATATTAAACTTATTGAAATTTCGAACAATTTTGAATAAATTACATATGCCTGCAATCGCAAAAACTTGTAGATTCTAAATATCGTATTTTCAAATCGCTAATTGTAAAATATATATATTTTTTAAGTTTTTAATATTTGTCTGGTTATGAACAAAGGAGTCATCTGCCAGCGAGTATTTGGATGAAATAGGGTTCGTAGGCAACATTCGTAGGGTAATGGAAATTACAGAAGAGAAGATATGGGAAGTCCAAAGTGGATTTATGCCAGGAAGATCATGTACAGATCAGATATTTAGCCTAAGACAGATCACAGAAAAAAGCTTGAGAGTAGGAAACAGTGGCGGACTGGCCATAGGTTGGGATGCGGGAAACCCCGCCGGCGCCCACCCTATCAGGCGCCCCCCTAAAGCATGTAGGCACCCTCTATGATCATTTTTTTTTAACAATGTGAATGTTTTTATTATTAAACAAGAGAAAGCAGAAGGAATTTAATTAAAATGGTACTCCGTAAACATATTGTACTCTATAAGCTAGTTAATCATCAACACATGTCAAGAAAAGGACAGGAGTAAAATCAACGCGATCGGCATGAAACCTCTGCGCATAATATGCGGGAAAACACTGATGGACAAAGTCCGAAACGAGATAATTCTCAAAGAATGTGGTACAGGAGACACACTAGTTGACATATGGGAAAGAAATCAGCTGAGGTGGTTCGGGCATCTTGAAAGAATGAAAGATGAACGACTAACGAAGCAAGTGTATAAAGGTAAAGTAAATGGCAGAATGCCCAGAGGTAGACCGCCGAAAGAATGGTTAGAATCTGTGAACGAGACACTAATCCGAAGAGACATAAGAAGCCATAGAAACACGAGAGCTTGCATGAAAAAACGCATGGACGTGAAGGCTAGCTAGAGTAGTATGCCAGGACAGAAAAGTGTGGCGACAAATAGTTTTTAACCAGAGTGACAATAGAGTGAATGATGCCTGAAAGAAAGACCTTGGATACTAATGGGCCCAAGTGGGGAACCATACATAAAAATTTTGTGAGGCTTCTTACTTAGGGTGATCGCTAGAGAGATTGATCAGCAACCTGGGTCGGAGAAGTGTTGCGGAATGAACGTGTCATTTAAATAAATAACACGAGAATTCCAGATCAATCTAAAACATATATGTGACGTGCGCCGAAGAAAGGGGGCTTACTCTCAAAAAATCGAAATCGAGGTTTTTACACCTTTCGAAAGTTTTTGAGTTGCGCTTTTTAATGAAACCATCGAAAAAATTTTCCGAGCGTTATTATTGCTAATAATTGAGTTGATAGGTACCCGGGAAATCGTGCTTTCGCTGGAGAGCCCGAGATCCCGTGAAACACCTCCCACCACTCGCCACTACATCTCCGCGTCTCATCTATACCCCGTCCGTGAGCAGCGCCGCTACATGCGTGAGAATGTAGTGGTAAGTGGAGACGGAAGATTTCCTTAGTCTTCCCTCTCTCCTAAAAGTCGCGTCTATCGGGTCGACTTCGACCGCTCGTCCTGAAAAATCTTGCTTTCCAGAGTAAGCCCCCTTTCTTCGGCGCACGTCACATATGTGTTAGGTATATATATGTATATATATATATATATATATATATATACCTAACACCTATATACCTATATACCTTATATCCATATACCGACCTTCTTTATACCTATATACCTATTCACTAGTTTTTCCAACCGAGCAAGTCACGCCTACCCCGAAAGTTAAATGGCTTAATGTTATGGTATAATCAAACCACACCTGGCTCCTGAAAAACTGCTTTATGAGTAGCTATAGATAGAAATGTCAGAAAAGTGACTGAAGCTGAGATTCTTTAGAGATTTTCTAGTAATTTTGTACTGGTAAGGGAATGGAGATATATTCGACAACGCATCTTCATTGCAGTTTACGCCCCTGATGCTGTTATGACTCAGACTCCTGTCACAAGCACAAGGGAGTGGATGGGGTGCGTGAGCGCCTAACAAAACTTAACCATATACAAGTCACCGCGCAAGCACAGGACACGGAACTAGAAAGCTTGTAAATATTTTATCAATCACAATGACTGAATTAAGAAAGGACGACGTGGTAAAAATCCTACACACCTACCCTCTATGTCAAGTAAGTCAATTCCATACGATGATTAACCTGAAAAAGCATAGAATAAACGAGATAGCTAAAACGTCGATCAATAAATATGTGATTCCCCATGTGACAATAATTTCCCTACAAAAAATTGGGATGTTTAGTTTACTTGGAAATGTTAAATTGTGGATTTTTAATTGCATGCAGTTAAAGTAATTACATATGTTTCTCAACGGTAACACTTAAAAATATTTCCCCTAGTTTCCATTGTTTTCATACTTACTCATCTGCGCAAAATCTAACCACTTTCACATTTTTTAACCTCCGATTACATGTCATACATTTTTCCAATTGAAATTAAAACCTATGTGTGTGGAAATAAAAAACAACACAATTCACTTATAAACATTTGACTTTAAGTTCGACTTATTATACAATTTTTTTTTTTTTTTTT
>CAKNXH010022999.1:0-10655 GCA_932178445.1 Andricus quercusramuli | reverse complement strand
ATTGATCTCTGTTTAAAAAAAGAAACTAACAAGTTTTACAATTCTGAATCTTTTCAAATTCAAAAGAATAGTAATAATTCAAAAAAGTACATTGATTTTACTGTCTGTCCATACATAAAAAATCTCTCGGAAAAAATTCAATGCATCTTAAATTCTTATAATATAAAAACCATCTACAAACCTATCAATATCACCCTAAATAGCGAGAAGCAAGGAAACTCACTCAAATCAAGCACCCCAAATAGTGAGAGGCAAGGGGACGCACTCAAATCAGGCACCCCAAATGGAACATAGTCCATTACGTCCACGATTACGTCCACGTCGTTGTTCCTGGGTGAAGCTGAAGATAGGATAGTGTAAATATTCATAAATTTTTTAATTAATTCTTGATTTCTGAGAAACTGTGACGTGATAGGAATATTCCACGCCCAGATTCGGAATCAGCGACCCCAAAAACATAAGATACGATTAGTCTTGATCCATTGTCCAGCGCCAAAAATATTTTGTGGTCCTGTATAATTATTGTATATTTGCAAAGTACCGTAGAAAATAGTTATTGGAATTACATTCTTTCTTGATAGCCTGAACTGATTTATCCGATTCGTTGGAAAAAGGCCAAGCTCATAATTTGTTTATGAAAATTGTTTAAATAATTAATCATTCTTGGAAATTTGCAAAGCATCATACAAAAAAGTCATCGGAATGATATTCTTAGTTGATTCTGTAAACAAATTGTGCTTATTCTTTAAAAAATAGCCAAACTCAGAATATTTTTATGAAAATTGTTGAAATAATTAATAATTATTGTATATTTGCAAAGTATCGTAGAAAATAGTTATTGGAATTACATTCTTTCTTGATACCCTGAACTAATTTATCCTATTCGTTGAAAAAAGGCCAAGCTCATAATTTATTTATAAAAATTGTTTAAAAAATTATTAAGTCTTGTATATTTATAAAGTAACATAGAAAAAAGTAATCGGAAAGATATTCTTGGCTAATTCTATAAAAAAATTTAGTCTATTCGTTGAAAATAGCCAAAATCAGAATTTATAAAGAAACATAGAAAACGTTGTTTAAATAATTAATAATTATTGTAAATTTACAAAATATCATACATATAGGAAAGAGTTTTTTGAAAAACATTTTTTATTGATTCCGTAAACAAATGTAGCTATTCTTTAAAAAATAGCCAAACTCTTGATTTGCTAATCAAAATTGTTTAAATAATGATTCATTCTTTGAAATTTGCAGAGAATTATAGAAAAAAGTCACTGGAAAGATATTTTTACTGAATCTTTTAAAAATGAAGCCTATTAGTTGAAAAATAGATACACTCAATTTTTTAAACGAAATTGTTTAAATAATTGAAAATTCTTGTAAAACAAAGCAACATAGATAACAGTCATCAGAAAGATATTCTTATTTGCATTCATAAACAAACTGAGCCTATTCGTTGAAAAACAACCAAACTCTGAATATGTTTATGAAAATTGTTAAAATAATTAATAATTATTGCAAATGTGCAAAGTAATGTAGGAAAGTCTTATTGGAAATACGTACTTTCTTGCTTCCGTAACCAAATTGAGCCTATTAGTTCCAAAACAGCTAAACTCTCCATTTGTTTATAAAAATAGTTTGAGTAATTAATAATACTTGTAAATTTATAAAGCAACATAGAACAGAGTTATCGGAAAGATATTAGCAATGCTATTCATATATTCATATATATAACAGAGGTGCATTTATCACGTAAGTAGCGGTTGCCGCGACGCCATCAAAATCATCTGGATAGCCATTCACAAATTCATTGAAAGAAAAACCAACACATATGCAGTAGAAGTGACTCGGGATCACTTAGCCTTTCAAAACTACGAGCCCAAGCCATTTGCTTTATACGCAAGGCATGCACAGGAGAACTGGATAACGTAAACACACGCCTAGTCTTAATAACGTAAACACACGCCTAGTTTCCCGGTTTAGCTCACTCTATACAAGCTTACCATAAAAGTCGAAGAAAACAACGGGAATATACGATTGAATTTAAAAAAACCTGGTCCGAGCTAAACTTTTTACACTTTTCAAAGTTACATTGAAAAGTTTAAACTCTTTATTTTCCAATTAAATTCATGAAGTATGTAATAAAGGTTCTCATGAATTTAGAATACATCACCGCTTAATCATTATAAAAATGCGTAAGAAGTATACAGTTTTTAATTATATTACAAAAAACGCGATAAGCTTTTAGAGAGAAATGAGTCTTTTACTGATAAACAAATGACGCGTCGACTTTCAAATGAATGAAAATGGACGAAGGTTTTTACGTAACTTTTAAGCTAACTAATACTTGTATAATGTAGAAAACAAATTAGTCATCGACAAAAGTCGACCTACAAAACGTCTTTTGTGTAACTTTTGTCAGTTTAAAAACGATATTCGCTTTTTTCGCAAGACAAGTAAGAAAATTATAATATACAATCGTATGTGTTCCCCGTCAAGGAAATTACTCAACAAGTATGATTCTCAAACGTAGAAAAGTGTGTCCCAAAGATCTTACGTCTTTAGACGAGAAAAATTATTATTATTATTATTATTATTTATAAGGTCATCGGTATTTACATCTCAATACAACGTGAGTCAAATATTGGAGAAGTTCAAGTCGCTACTAATTGGCTCCCTAAATTTAAAATTAAATTTAAGAAATTAAATCAACCAATCACAAACAAATTGAAATTAACCACCATATGGAAAAACAGAAAAACGCTTAAATTGTTAACTTTCATCATATAGCGGTGTTTGATCTCCGCTGATTTCCATATCACGATGTGATTTTAACGAGGAGTTCTTTGAGAAGCTTCTTTCTGTGTCCATAGGTTCATCGCTGTATCGATTTCGATCCTTTGAAGAACCAACGGTGAAGGGATTATCATCGTCAGGAGGAGCGGATACGTCAAACCGAGCAGAACCAGCATCATACTTTCCTCCTCTACCCCAGATAAAATTTGAACCTCTCCCTCTGCCTCTTCCTCCTCTGCTAAAGTTTCCAACCCCACCTTTAGAAAAGCATGTCGAAGGACCCTTGCTAAAGGCATTGCTCTCTGTAGAACCATCATCATGTGACTTATCACGCGACGAACCCACGGTAAATGGATTGTCATCCATGTTCGGTGGATCTTTACGAGGAGACAGAGCATTATATCGTGAATCTCCATCTGGCGGAGAACTCGATCTAAACTTTCCTCTTCCTCTCCCACGACCTCTGTTAAAGGTATTAAATCGACCTCGGGATTGACCCGAGAAGTTCTCCCTTGGGGATTGGCCTCTAAATGATGCTCCTCCCCTGAAAGGTCCTCGTGATGAATATTGTTTTGGAGTAGTTTCCCGGGAAGATCCCAATGTGAAGGGATTCTCTTCAATGTTCCTGCTTGGTGAATTATCTCTAGAGGAACCTACAACAAACGGATTGTCATCCCCTTTGCTGCAACTCTTGCTTGGAGAATTGTCACGTGACGATCCCACGGTGAACGGATTATCATCCGCTTTACTCGACATCCTACTCGGAGAAACATCCCGTGAAGATCCTCTTGTAAAAGGATTGTCGTCCATTTTATCGAAACTCCTCGGTGAATTGTCGCGTGACGACCCGACACTAAAGGGATTATTATCATCGAAGCTTTGCCTTGGCTTTCTGTTTTCGAAGGATCCTCGGGGATTTCTGCCGCGAGCTCCTCCAGAGAAAGAATCCCGAGGCGATTTACCACGGAATCCTCCAGAAAAGGAATCCCGAGGCGATTTTCCCCGATTTCCTCGAAATGCTCCGCGCTGTGGACCTGATGAATATGCATTTGGTGTGTTTTCACGCGAAGATCCCACAGTGAAAGGATTATCATCCATGATCCTGCTTGGAGAATTATCTCTGGAAGAACCGACTTTAAATGGATTCTCGTCACGTGCATCGAAGTTTCTACTCGGAGAATTATCGCGTGATGACCCTACTGTGAAAGGATTGTCATCTGCCTTATCAAAGTGACGACTCTTGTTACCGTTATCGTATCGGCGGGGAGCTTTGCGCCCTTCGTCGTACTTGGAAGTATTGGCAGAGATCCCTGGTCGTGTCCAAGGCACCGGTGGTTTGGTCCAATTGGTGTTATCAATAGGAGGATTTATACTCGGTGGAGGTCTACTGAAACTGGGACTATTTTGAGGCACTGCCTGCATCGACTGAGCTGGATGCAAGAATGGTGTCTGAGGGGTTTGGTAAGGCGTCATCATCTGGAAAGGAGTTTGACCAGATGGAGTATAAGGTGTGTTTGCGTATGCGCTCATGCCTCCGTAGGTAGTACCTGGTGTCTGGGGCTGATAAAGTTTTTGATTCGCTACCTGAGATAAAGAATTTAACATGTGATGCGGCATACTTTGGGCTACTCTTTGTATCGCTTCTTGAGTCATGCCGTTCATAGCGCCAGGTGTAGCTAAATAAGGCGTTCTATTGGACACCATTCCTCGTGGAGTGCTGGGAGTGGACTGACCAGGAATTGGATCTTGGAAGTGTTTCTTAAACCATGGAATCATATCGGATGATAAGCTGCCAAACATTTGGGCTCTAAATTTAAATCCTTCGGGGGTAACGGAAACGAACTCGTGACGACAGTTACGATGCGGCAAATACGATAATACAAATTTTCCCGGAATATTTTTATATGCTGATAGAATGTATGGAATGCCGCCGGGATTCGCTTTTTTTTGAATCTTGATTATTTCTTCAGCCTTGTCATTCATTCCCATAACGTCAGGCTTGTAATATTTAAAGTCCAAGATTTCCGAAACGTAAGCCGCCATGGGATTCACGTGTCTAGCAATAATTTCGTCTAGGTCTTCGAATTCTTCATTGCCAATCCACAATCGGGATCCTAGAGAGAAATCGTTGGCTTTTCCCTCTTCTTTAACGTCAATGTGTTGATGAACGTTTTCAGTTACTTTCCAAGTTACAGTAAGATGATCAGCACCTTTGCTACTTGGGCGCACAATAGCGTCTCCTTGTTTCATGTCCTTCATCAATTTTTCTGCATCTTGGAACCCTATATTATGGAACGAAGGATGAACAATGACACGCTTTACATAAGTTTGTAACTGCTTAGATTTCTTTACCTCTTTCTCTAGCATTATGTCTTTGTCTTCTGCTTCAGTGTCATAAAAAGGGTCTTTCTGTGGTCTAAATTCGTGATTTTTATCCGCTAGGTCGGTGCTTTTACTAGTGCACTCGACAGCAAATTTTTCAACATCAATTTTGGTAATCCGACAATGGATTGGTTGATTAATTGACACTCTCTCTTTGGGATTGACCACATGCTTGTCAGATAAGTTTTTTATATGGATATAGCCAGATACTCCATTATCAAGACGCAACCTAATACCCGTCGCTTTCCCCGGACAGGATCCAGCATCAAAATGATTCCAAACTTCGGAGAGTTCAGGAAAATCATTTTTTAGACAGAAAGGACACTGCCAAAGTCCAGTTTCGTCGTTTCGAACTGGATTGGCCTGATCAAGCTGCTCGCCTTGTGGTTTTTTATGAGTTATGCCCACCACTTTAGCCAAAACTAGTTTTCCTGTGTGGAATGTTTCCATAGTTTCCTTGGTTAGCATGTCAAAAAGTTTTTCAGAGTTAGGAGACTGATATGCCACTCTTAAATCTTTGTACCGAGAGTTCAGTTCCGCTCTTATATCATAGAGCGTGATGCTCTTGTTACCAAAACCTTGTCTGTCGAGCTCTTCGGCGAAGGCATCTAGATCAAGATCTTTTAGTCTCTCTGGTGCTTCAAGAATTTCTTCTAAGGCACCAGCAGGATTCGCATCCTCGTCGTCATACTCCAAAGCATCAACAGCCATCTTCCTTGCCCACTCGTAAGTTTCAGGGTGAACTCTGGAACCATCCAGAACTTCCACATAAGCTTCCGTACTGTCTCCAAGACTATTGGTGTCAATTTTAATGAATCCTGCACAGTTGATGAAAACTTTGGGCCCCATATGACATATGGTAACCAACTGGGTTCTATTTTCTAGTCTCTGGCTGGTCTGCTTTAATACCTTGAGCAACGCTTGACCTTTTCTTGGTCCCAAACCGCAGACAAACTGCACAACGTTACTAAAATACGTCTGCTGAACTGCCTTGTTTATATCTACACCGACTTCATTGACTCGATTCACGAATTCTAGGTAGATGTTTTCTAATAAATCTTCTGGAGGAAGTTGATCTTGAAGTGGATGATACTTCAAGCAGAGAATCTCGTTATCGGCTGTACAGAGCTGGGAAAATTCAAGAAGTGGATCTTGCATTCTTCGCGCGAGTGATATAGCTTGCCTTAGCTGAAGAGAATAATCGCGAAATTCCGTGGTGCCTTTGTTGCTATTGGCATAAATTTTCGCAAGTTCATTGTCGCAGATTTCTATCTGAATATTGGGAAATTGTTCCTCGTCGACGAGAGATGACACTATCTGTTGAATGTCTGTTTGTATCATTGTCGAGTCTCGAGTCTCTCCGCCAATTACGATGAGGTGTGGCTTTTTCGTTGCTATAAAGTTCCGGATTGCTAGAAGGTCTGCCTCCTTCATTATCTTCTCACTTTCTCTGAAGCTATTTTTGCGTTTAAGTACATGCGGTAATTTCAGAAAATCCGTGCACTCTCCGTCGGGTGACACTATACAAGCAAAGGGAGCTTGAGATTCGTCGGGTAAGTAGGCTAAGCCCATTACACGCAATCCCTTACTTGTGTCCCATTCGTCGTCCTCTTCGTCGGGAAACTCGGTAGAATAAGGAGCAATTTTTAACCAGTTGTACATCTTCCGACAGCAAAAGCGCATCACGCATTCTTTTGCCTCTGCGATCAGGGTCGTTTTCAGTTCCTTTTTCAAGTCTGGTATCACCTGGAAATTAAAGAGTCGATTGAATAAAACAATTTTTTTTTTTAGATGTATAATTGTGGTATGAATTTGTTTACTGGCATGGTAAGCATGGTTGTCATAAAGCCAAGTCCGATTGCACCCATATTTACGGAGGAGTTTATTGCTAGATTATATTCGATTTTCATTCAATACCCTTTGTGGGTTTTAACATAATTAAAATTCGCCTTCCCACAGGAGCATCAGACATTAAAAGCTTTAGCTCACATCCCTTCCCGAACGTCCAATTACCCCAACAATTTTTCAATCTTTAAAATCTCCTATCGTTTGCAAATGGATTTTTATTAGAAGCTCTTGCATTCGCCTGAACATTAATGTCGAGATCTCGACAAATATGGAGGGAGTTGAAAAAAAGTATGTTTTACCTTGATAATCTATATTAAATTTGACAGTTTTTAAATCAAATTTGCATGATCGATTATCATGATTACCATATTACATTGTATGTGCTACAAATGTACAATACATGCCGCAGGGTCCCACTGGGAGCGAAAGACATCCATGAAAATGACATCGGCTCCCAGTAGAACCGCAGTAAATCACATTTATTGCCACGTCCGTGAGGTTGTGTGTGTATGTATGAGACCACCCAGCTCACGGTTGTGAGACGTGGCCATAAGTGTGATTTACCGCGGATCTACTGGGAACTGGTGTCATTTTTTCTATATGGCAGTTGCTCTCACTGGAACCCTGTGGTGGCTCTTTGAACTTTTTAAAAATATATATATATATATATGGTCGTTTCCACGGAAAATGTCATTTTTCTGTCACCGTGATATTATACGCAAACCAACACTTAAAATACAAGTAATCTCCCTGAAATAGAAACGAAAGCTTAAAGTGATTACAGAAACCCTCTTAAAAAAACAACAACATATAATAGTTGGAAAAAATCCCAAAAATATACCTGTGTAATATTTGTCACCAGCTACAAATTGAATGCTTTGCATGCTCACAGCTTTTCCGCGCAATGTTTGAAAATTCTGAGAAAAATCATTCTAATTCACTGGAGTATAGGCTACCGAAATTTCACGCATTTAACATTGTGCTTCCATTTATAACTCAGCAAGAAAATCTCAAAGTCGTGTCACCGCTTTTACAATTCAAATGTCCGCTCCAAGGTCTGTAGTTGTGGAAAGTGCGCGCAACTACCCAGGTCAAAAATCTTTCAATTTTTTATTAGGTTTTGGTGGCCAGTAGACACCATATAAAGGAAAAAGATGTGCTCCTAAAACTATCGAGGTATCACACATTCAAATATCAAAAATTTTGAATTTGGCGAAAAAATGTCCACTCCATCATCGTACTTTACTCCAAAAATACTTGAAGCATACTCTTCTATGCTCACGGAAATTAAGCAGTATGTTGGGGCGAAGAAGTTCATCATGGATAAAGTTAATATCGCAGTGCGCGCAAAAGTTATGCCCAATTTAAGGCTAAAATGTCCACTCCAGAATTTCAGCGAAAATGTCCACTCAAGCGCCAGCGGCTGTGAAAATCGCGCCCATCAAGATGGGATTAAAGTTTTTACTGACTTTGCTGTATTTCGGTGGCCAAAAAACGTCCCCGCAAGGAAAATGATGTGCCTCCAAAATCACGTGCATTTCGTAAAAATAAAAATGTGTATATAAATGAATTTTCTTCAAATGTTGCACGTCAACAAAAAAATTTTGTTTCACAAAAAAGTTTCGTTTTATTGAAAGGAACAACTTTTGTCTGAAACTTTTTTCCAAGAATTTAGAATGTTTTGGAATATTACAAAAAATAGTCAAATATTGGAAAAATATTACTTGATTCCATCGAATTACTCGTCTGAAAATATGTTTTTGACAAAAAGGTATTTTTTCTACTATAATAAAATTGATGTGAACTTGAGAAGTTAGCTAACGTTAGGTCTTTTCCTGCACTCTTATTGGTTGACTCTGAGAATTGAACATAGCAATGTAAAAAAGTCCGCGAAATTTGAAAATATAAAATGAGAAGAAAACTATCATTAAATAAAATGAAATGACTGAAACAATTACTATCTTGACATAATAGAATTTTATACGAAATTTAATTCACGTTAGTCAGGTTAATTTGATTTAATGACACAAAAAAGAAAATACAATATTTTAATTATGATTCAAAAGAAGAGAGATAGAGAGAAAGAAGGTGCGCGCACGTGTGCTGTGCCCGCAGTGATGCCAATATTGGGGCCCGCGCGCTGGTTGGCTGCAGTTGGCGCGCAATTCAAAATAGGTTTTAGAAACAATTCTTGTAACTAAAATAAAGAATTATCATAAAATGTGCAAGAATGTATATGAATTGTATTTGAAAATTTTTTTGTGAAATAAGTTAGGCTCTGGAATTAAATTAAAATCAACTATATTACAAAAAAATGTGTTTCATTTGATTTTTCTTCCCTGAAATTGAATGTTATGCATTTTATATACAATGTTGAATTTCATATTCATCATTTATTTCAATTATACAAGAATTGTTAGTCACAACAATTTTGAATACTTCGCCAACTGCAGCTAACCAGTGCGCGGCCCTAACCTAAGCGCAGTAGCTGAGGGATCTCAGGGAGCCAACATTGGCATTACTGCCGCTGTGATGTCAATCTTTTGTCGTTTTCACTTTTTAGTCGCGTCTTTCTCGCTTAAAATATAAAAAACGCGTGTGATTTATCAAAATAATGGAGAAGAATAAAAAAATCGAATACTCATCCGATGAGTACATCGACGCGATCAAAATCGGATGTAAGACTGTGTAAGTATATTTTGTAATATGTAAGACTGTGTAAATATATTTTTTAATATTCTCCAAGTTTGCACATGTTCATTTTCTAACCTCAATTTGCTGATCCATTATAATTATTCTAATTTTTATTCAAATTTATCCTGATTTTAATTGACAATTATCTCAAAAAATATATCAGTTTGTGTTTTTTTAATATTAATTTTTAGCATCAAAACGTTTTTATTCGTTTTATTGTACAATATAAAATTGTATGAAATCAACAATAAACGTGTTGAAAATTCATTAAAAATAAATTTAACTTATGAAATATTTGATATTTAAAAATTGTTTAAATTAAATAGTATAGAATTTAAAAATATTTTTAATATGTAATACTGTGTAAATATATTTTTTAATATTCTCCAAGTTTGCACATGTTCACTTTCTAACCTCAATTTGCTGATCCATTATAATTATTATAATTTTTATTCAAATTTATACTGATTTTAATTGACAATAATCTCAAAAAAGATAATTCGCACTAATTTCATCAGGTTGTGTTTTTTTAATATGAATTTTTATCATCAAAACGTTTTTATTCGTTTTATTGTACAATATAAATTTTTCTTAAATCAACAATAAACGTGTTGAATTTATGAAATATTTGATAGTTTGACATTTTTTAAATTAAATAGTATAGTATTTAAAAATAAAAATTTATTTGAATAAAAATTAATTTTAAAAAACGTTGTAGAAATTTGTTTATTAATTAAATTGTGTTAATTTTTCTCTCAGGCAATTAATCGCGAAAGTCGAATCCGTTGACGCACCAACGGTTGTTGGAAGTGACAAAAAATACAACATCATGAAATTTCGTTTGAGTAACGGCAGCAAAATCATCCAGTGCGCTGCCTGGGAAAAAGTCATTCCGCGAATCCAGCAGTGCATCAAGCCGGACATTGTAAGTTTGA
>CAKNXH010022931.1:0-15991 GCA_932178445.1 Andricus quercusramuli | reverse complement strand
AATGTTTAGAAAATCTCGAAAATTATTTAGATTTTTGAGAGATTGTCAAAATAGTCAAAAAAGAATAGGAAAGTATTTGATACAATTTTAAGAATAATGCGAGTAAGTTCAAACTGCTACAAGTTCTTTAAGCTGAACCCAAGTTTCCTTCGAGTTTTTGAAAATTCTGTAAAATACGGATACTTTATTAACAATTTTCTAGATACATTTTCGGCATGTCTGATAGCCTGGTTGACATATTATTAGGAAATATTATTATAATAATTAATGTAATAATTACAATTATCGAATAACATAAAGTGTTAAGAAATAACGAAAAGATAAATGTGGGCCACAAGAAATAATTTCACCTTCATCTTCTAAAAATATGTTGTTTTCTAAAATGTGGTGTTTACTCACGAAAATATGTTATCGTCGAAACTGAATTACCTTGCATCAAGAGAATGCGGAACAAACGGTTTCGGTATTGAATATTCTTGTTAATGGAATAAATAAATAATCGCATATAAAATAATACATAATGGAACAAATGGAACCAATATTTTCAGTAAATAAACGTATTATTCATTATTTTTGGTTTTATAATTTAACCCTTTTTTATTTTTCAGATTCAAAAATTTTATTAATTTTACTATTTGATTGTTAATTTCATGGAAAGAATGAAAAATCCTGAAGAGTGAAATATCCGACACTGTCAAGTTCCCGAGATGAGAAAATACATGAATTTGTACAATTAAAAATAATTGTTTTTCGATCAATATTATTTATTCATTGAAAATAGAGCAATTAAATATTCCGACGGAAGAATTGTTTAATATTTACTGTATCTTTAAAGTATTTTTCACATTATTGCTATTGTGATAAAAATCTTGTTCTTGCGATTTCTAATTCAACTTGATTTTTTAAAAATGTGTATTGGATTTGTATTACTTTCATCGAGCTTCCCAATTCTTTTGATTCCTCCTAAATTCACTCCAAAGTTATCCTAAAGAGAATTCAGTTGACTACTCAACATCAAAGTATAAATTTTAGGCAAAAAGTAAATTTTCTACGAAACAGTTGAATTTTTAACAAAACAGTTAAATTTTCAATCAAAAGGGATGACTTTTCAACACAATTGTTGAATTGTTAACCAAACAGCTGCATTTTTATCAAAGAAATATGCAATTTCCACTAAAATTGATTAATTAATTTTTAATCAAAAAGATAAATTTTTATTTTCAAAAATAGTTAAATTTTTATTTAAAGAAGATCCCAGGTAAATGGTGAATTCTTGTCTTAAAAAATTCATCTTTTGTTTAAAAAGTTAACTATTTTCTTGAAAATTCGTTTTTTTTTCTTCTTCTTTGAGGTATATTTCAAACATTTTAACTTCTATTTAATTTAGCATTATTCTGGGTTGAAATATTTAGTTAAGAATTTAGTTTACAAGACAAATTCTGTTGTTAAATGAAATTCAACTACTTGATTGTACTCTCTGAAAAATTGAATTTTCTTTGGTTGAAGATTAATAATTTCAGTTGAAAATTTAACCATTTGGTTAAAGATTAAAATTGGAAATTTTGAAGAATGATCAATTGAGCAGTTTGGCTTTCACTCAAAGAAATTTCTTCGATTCAATAAAATGGTTTTTTGTTGCGAAGAACATTTTTGGATTTTGAATGTATTTTTTTTTAATAGTTCTCAATGCACAAGAACAATGCAAGTGCAAGAATTATATTACAGGAACAATAACTAAAATAAAAACACTTGAAGGTAATCACAATAATTTAGGAAAATGCATTCAACAAAAATATGTTGTTTCATCAAAATAAGTAATGACAGCATTGTTTTAAAATAAATAATATTGGTTCAACACAAATTTTTCAATTTTTTGAATTCGGCATATTCAATCGTCTATCAAAATTAATAATCAAATAATTAGTTAATGGAGTCAGTAAAATTCCCGAGAAAGCAAATATTCAAAATATGAAATTTCAGCAATTGTAAAATTACCAGTAACTTAAAATTCCATAATTGGAAAAGTAAAGAATGATACAATTCCCCAAAGTTTATAATATTACCGAATTTGAACATTCCTGTTTATGAAAAATGTTGAAATTAAAATTTCCGACAGGGAAAAATTTATGAATTATACATTTTTCGAATTTGAATAAATAAGATACTCTTAACATATGAAATAAAAAATGGTAAATAAGAAAATACTTCTTTTTAATAAAAATATTTTTTATTTTAGGTTTATTTTTGATTGGAATTTTTATTTATTTCATTAACTGAAAAATTCTATTTGAATGCCGTTTCTTCCTCATTCTCTCATTTCGAAATAATTCAGATTTGACGATATAACATTTTCATGAATAAACACCACATTTTAGAAAACATATTTTTAGAACATGAAGGTGGAATTATTTCTTATGGCCTACTTTTATCTTTTCTGAATTTCAAATTTGTTCATTTCACTCAATAATTGTAATAATAATAATTATTATTATAGTAATAGATCATATATATATAAAGTGAAATTCCCACCACTGTACAATTCCTGAATTGGGAAATTCCGGTATAATAAAATTACCAGCCGAAAATTGCCGAATTATAAAATATTCTAACTAGAAGACTCCTGAATTATAAAATTCCCTAATTTAGACAATTAACTTTGTTTGTTAAATTTTCGAAATAAATCCAACCAAGTTTGCTTGTAAAATGTTATTATTTTATTACTATTTATTACTTCATCCCTCAAGAATTTATTAATTCAGGAATTTCGAAAAATCGAAATTTTATTTTTCGGGATTTTTTAGTCGTTCCAGAATTATAATTACTTCAACCATCTCAATTATCATAAACTTTAATCTTGATGTGTCAGGAAATAATGAATATGCGTTTTAGAGAAGAGAGTTGATTTCTTTTTATAAAAAATAGAATTGCTTATTTTTGTAAAAATTTGGGACAAGATAAGAATGATATAGAAAGAGCAGAGTCAAATAGCAAAGCCAAAAAGCTGAAAGACATTTCTCTTGACGCTTTTCTTTTATCTTGTATTTTTTAATTTAGGCAATTAGATTGTTTTATTTAAAAATGCAAAAAGAAAGTTAACGTTAGTTCAACAATTGAAAATTTCTCTCCAATTGACAGATTTCGTTATTAAAGTACAATAAAAAATGCAATAGAAAAATTTTAACCCTTGTTTGACACACTGGGGTGCGAAACACCCCACGAACATTTTTCCTTACTTTCAGAATTATTTAATTGATACTGAATTAAAATTGTTTGCTATATCACCTACAAATTCCTTTGAAGTAAGCTCTTAAGAATATCTGATACAATTTTTGAGTAAAAATATTTGATAGATTATTTTTTTTAACAATTTTCGTCGCTATTGTGTGGAGCACCTCAGAAGTGTGTCAAGTAAGGGTTAAGTAAAGAATTTTTTATTGATAAAAAAAATTATTAGCACAATATTTAATTATTTTAAGCGGAAAAAATATTGTTTTTTACTTGTTTGGTTTTGGCTTGTCTCCAATAGAGGGCGCCACTTGAGGGCCGTCGAGGTCCCTCTCGTCGACTGTTGCGCGTCTACTCACCCCAGTTAATCTTCGTGCTTCATACTTACCGGACGTGCGGTCGACCGGCACGGGAGTTGTGGTGTAGTGTGGTTCTACGAAATAAACCAACATCTCAACAACATTATTTGGCGCCTATTAATTCTTGAGCTCCCCTCAACCCACTTCTTCTAGCATAATTAAACATGGTCCAATCGAGCCGGATATTCCAGGCGGAGCCTATACACCTGACACGGGCTTGCCGCATCCTCGCAGACGAGTCCTCGTACTGCCGACGACGGCTACCTGTGCGTAAAACCAAAAGCCTATGCAGTAGACGCCTTCAACGTTGTGTTTCCAGTCATCCAACTACGAGCCTGCCCGGACATCGCCATGGAACTAGCTACAGGACAATTGAAAGGATTTGGGTACTATAGGGAGGCGATCGTGGCGTCGGGAGCAGACAAAGGCCAGCCGACATTAAAATCATAGACAAAGAGTCATCAAGTGTAAGTCGACGGCAATCTTCGTCAAAGTAAGTGACATTGCAGGCAATTAATAACAAATCTGGTCGAGCAATCTCGCGCACATGGTCTAGAATCCTTCTTCTTACACATGATCGAGCAATCTCTCATGACGAACAAAGGATGTGAGAGCAAGGTGGGAGAAGTAGTCGAAAATTGTCCTGCATCTCTCTCTCTCTCACTTAACAAATTTGGTCAAGCAATCTCCCGCACATGGTCGAGAATCCTCCCACACATATTCGCTTTCTCTTCTCACGCATGATCGAGCAGTCTCTCATGACGAACGCGGGACGTGAGAGCAGGGTGAGACAGGCAGTCGAAAATTGCCCTGCATGCAGCTCTCTCGCTCTCTCTCACACACTCACTCAACAAATCTGGTGGAGCATTCTCCCACACATGGTCGGGAGTCTTCCCACACATACTCGCTTTCTCTTTCCATACATGATCGAGCAGTCTCTCATGATAAACAATGGACGTGAGAGCGGGTAGGAGAGGCAGTTGAGGTTGGCGATCACACACGATCGGGAGTCCTCCTACACATGCCTCTCTCTCTCGCGTAGCAGCCTCCCACACACGGTCGAGAGCTTTTTTTGAAGAAATTATAATTCTCCTATTTAAAGATTTTATTATTGGATGTGTCTATTGCAGGGGTGTGTGCGTGTACATATGTGTAATATAGGTTGTATATTGCCACCTCATCATGTACTCTCATCTCATGGATAGTTTTATGTGGATGTTCATTTCTATGCTTGACATATCATGTATCTATTCATATTCATAATTGCATAATATTTCTTTGAACCCGCATTGAAGGTCCGAATCGTCCACAAAAGGTTCTTTACTAACGCGTGTAAGCTCTTTCCCCAGACCCCAAAACGGCACTAACTCAAATCAATAATTTTCCTGATCGCCAGGGACTTGCTCCCCCTCCCCTCTCTCTCCTTCCCATTCTTCCCCAAGGACTCGGTCCTCACACATTGCGGCCTTGAAAACCTTTTCCATATAACAAACTAAATATTTTGTATTCCTCTAATAATAAGTATCACTGAATCTTTCTGTTATTTTCTTTCCTTTAATTCTGTTGGCAACATTCTCCACCCCAGTATGCGTTGCGTCCGCAACCATACTAATTATTCGGAAGCCAACACAATTATTTTTGCTGCGGCCCATGTAAGTACATGTCCATTTTTTGTCCGAATATCAGCCATACGAATTCGTCCATCGCGGCCAGGGTGGACTGATACGATCACACCTTTTGGCCAGATATTGCGAGGTACATTTGAATCCACTATTAGTACTACATCACCTAGCGCTAGTGGTCTTAGCTCTTGGTTCCAACGTTTTCTTACCACTAAACAAGGAAGATATTCCTTTAGCCTAGCGAGACCAAAACATATCCGCTAATCGTTGATAAGGTTTCTTCCTTAGGGGCTCTTTCCTTTAGCACTGTTGACAGAGTAACCTTGATACTTCGTACCAGTCGTTCCCAACTTCCACCCATGTGCGGAGCTGCTGGTGGAATAAAACGCCACTTTATTCTTCGGTTAGTCATTTCATTGCGAATAATGTCGTTATCCATTTCATTTATGGCATTTCGTAATTCCTTGCCAGCCCCTCTGAAGTTTGTTCCATCATCAGAATATATTTCAGTTGGCGTTCCCCAGCGTGCTATCATTCGTCTAATAGCCATGATTGTCGAATCCGTTGAAAGAGATCCGCCTATTTCTATGTGAACTCCGCGAGTTGTTAAACATGTTATTAAAACTCCCCAACGATTTTCACGACTTCGCCTGACAGTTACATACATAGGTCCGAAATAATCTAGACCGCAATAGGTGAACGGACGTTGATGATGTCCTAACCTTGCAGATGGCAAGTCTCCCATTCGAGGTATTTGGGGGTTCCGCCTTTCGATTTCGACACCACTGACTTCTTGCTGTTACCGATCTAACACCCGGTCTAATTTCAATTACCCAGAATTTCTGACGTAATTCGTTCACCACCGTTTCAGAAGATCCATGACCAACTTTTTCATGATGATACTGTATTAGCAGCTTGGTGTATTGATGTGGTTCGTGTAATACGATGGGTGACTTCATTTCGTTCGATACTTCTTTAGCGGCAGTTATTCGTCCGTCTATTCTTAATAAACCATCTTTGTTTAAAATGATCGAAAGGTTGGACAATCTACTATTCTTCGGCAATGGTATTTTCTGTTTTGCAGATTCTATTTCAACTGAAAAACTTTCTCGTTGAACCTGATACATCTATAGAATTTCAGAGTCCTCCATTGCTTCCACCGTCGGTTCTAATTTTTGTTTCTTGATCCATATTTTAGGAGGAAGCAAGACCCATGCTGTACTGCGAATTAGATTTAACCATTTGGTGAAATTGTTCACGTTACGTAACTCGATAGGTGTGTCTTCACATAGGGTCCCTACGTATTCGACTTTCTTCTATTCATCTGGTTCTGTTAGTTCTTTTTTCCGCAGACGTGATGGCCACTTTTGTCTCTCTTCTTGCAAAAACTGCGGTCCAAATAACCATCGGTTCATTTGCTCTCCAATACGTCCGTGATCTCGGGTAGCATCTTCTGCTGGATTTTGTTTCGTCGGAATCCATCTCCGTTCATCAGCGTTAGTCAATTCGTCGATCTCCCCAAGCCTATGTGCAACAAAGGCTTGGTATTTTCTAGGATCTGCTCTAATCCAACTCAGAGTATTTTTAGAATCCGTCCATAACACACGTTTACTTGCTTTTTCTTCGTGTTCTTCTGTGATAGTTTTAGCGAGTCGACTGGCTAATAGAGCTCCCTGTAGCTCTATCCTCGGGATGGATGTAAGTTTTAAAGGAGCTACGCGACTTTTACCAGCTATGAACGATGTAGTATACCCTCCATCGCTGAGAGAATATCTCCAATAAGCTACTGCTGAATATGCCTGTTCACTCGCATCACAAAAAACATGTAGTTCCGTTTTAATCGGTTTCTCGCTGCCATTTTGATAGCACCTAAGAAGTTCACAACGCCTAACTTCAGATAAACCTTTTATCCAGATCAGCCATCCTCTGTATTCCTTGTCCAATAGTTTATCGTCCCAACCAATTCCACTTCTCCAAACATCCTGAAGCAATATTTTTCCTTTTATGGTGAAGGGTGCTAACATACCTAAAGGGTCATAAACAGACATGATTACACGTAGCATTTCCCGTTTAGTAGGAATCTCTTGTCCTTGTGCAATCATTTCGGGGATTCTTTTCAGAGATACGTCAAAAGAGATCATGTCTCTTGTCGGGTCCCATTTTAGTCCTAATGTCCGCTCCACAGGTTGTTGGTCCATGGTGAGGGTGATTGCTCCTTTGGTTAGCGATTCGGGTGGCAGAGCATTTAATACTTCTCTGCTATTACTTGTCCATCCTCTTATTTCAAAACCACCTCTTCTATGTATCTCGGTAACTTGTTTAATTCTGTTTACAGCTTCCTTTTCAGTTTCAACGCTGTCTAAGTAATCATCCACATAATGATTGTGAATTATAGCCTTAACAGAGTCATGGTAGAATTTCTCAAACTATTGTGCGTTTCTATTTTTAATATATTGCGCTGAATGAGGAGAGCATGCAGCTCCGAAAACCATCGAAGTCATAGTATACGTTTTCGGTTCACATTCCCTTTCCCATCCACGCCATAGAAATCATTGCGAACATTGGTCTTCCTTACGAATCTTCACTTGTAGAAACATTTCTTTAATATCCCCCATAAACACTATTCTTTTAGTCCGAAAACGCATAAGAATTCCAAGTAATGGATGAACTAGGTCAGATCCAATCAGTAATTTCTCGTTAAGAGAAACACCATGTGTTTTCGCAGCTGCATCGAAAACAAGCCGTGATTTTCCTGGCTTATTAGGATTCTCAACTCCAAAGTGAGGTAAGTACCAAGTGCGTCTATCAACCTCAGGTAAATCAGTTTCTTTTCTGGCGCAACCAGCTTGTAGGAAACCCTCGACCACATTAAAATATCGTCTTCCATATTCTGGATCTCTATCCATTTTTCTTTCTATTGTTAGGAGTCTTTTTTGTGCATACATCTTATTGTCAGGCAATTCGGGAGAATCATCTGCCCACAACAATCCAGTTTCCCATCTGTGTCCTATTCGATTTGTGTTTTTGATTAGAAGCTCTTCCACGCGTTTTTTCTGTACACTTTCCCTATCTTTGAACGTTACTCTGATCGATTCTAAACTGAAATTCATCTTTACAAGAGCGTGTAGATCAGCGTCACCTGTCTCTTGCCGAATTGATTCATCCCTTGTTTTTTCGTTTAATATAGCGACTACCTCTTCTGTTTTTCGTTGTGATTGTTTCTGAAGATTTCCGTGTGCAACCCATCCCAACGCAGTCGGAGAAGCAGCTAGGTCGTTAATTGTTGCTGCTCGAACCTCGTTAGCTGTTATCAAATGCCAATGGTCTTGCCCAATAAGAATCTTTGGACTAACATTGCAGTAATAATTAATATCTAAACCTTGGAAATGTTTCAGACCTTCCGTGTCCTTTTGATCTAAGCTCTGCACTGGTAAAGCTAAATTAGTAACAGTCCGCGCGTCCCTAATTTCAAAACAATTCCCTCCATCTACACGACTTATTCCAAAATTATCTTTTTTACTCTCTTGTTCCGTTACTTTCATTCCCCTCATGGATTGTAAAGTTAAAGTGACTCGATTGCCGATCGCTCCGATTTTATTGGCCAGATTTATCTCAACTAACGTCAGTGTCGCTCCATCGTCCATCATCGCGTATGTAGAAACACTCCCCTTAGGTCCATGGGCACGTACTGGAGTCACTTTTAACAAGACTCGTCAACTTGACTTGTTTAGTTTTTCCCTTGTGCTTCCCCCGGCAGGAGCTCGGAATGAAGTCCCAGACCGATTCGAATCGTGTAACAGCCATTGGTGTATGTTTTCGCATCCCTCATAGCCACATGCTGAAGCCTTGCAGTTCATATTGAAGTGTCCTCTTGACAAGCACAGAAAACATGCCTTGTTAGATCGAATCCAATTTGTTCTCCTATTGACAAGTATTTGTGCAAAATCTTCACAGTGTGATATATCATGTCTTGTGCTATCACAATAAATGCATCGAATATCTTCGCTATTTGTATCCCCATGTTTTGCACGTTTGGGTTCAACTAAGTCACTATCTGTTTCATCTATAGTTGCCAAAATAGCATGTCGTTTTCTAAATTCCATTCTTCTGGAGGAATTATACCCTTCACGAGGATGAGCTTGTCGGTTTCCTTGAGTTCTATCCCAACTTTCACAATTCTGGCGTGAAGACGGTCCAGCACCTCCCTTCATAGCTTCCAGCTTCACAAGCCATCTCTGCCTCTAAGAAGAAAAAGTTCGAAAGTGTGACTAATGCTGGTTCGTCGCGATTTTTCCTATCATGTACGAAACGATGGTACATGTGCATCATTGACGTTGGTATTTTACACAGTATCTCTTTTGCTATCTCGGGACTATCCAAATAACCTACATGTTTTGCAGCTTGCAATGACGCTACACAATTTTTTACTTTAGTCGCAAACCCTACAATATCTCCCCCTCTAGAATCAATTTTCGGAAGTCGCTTCAAGTCTTCTACAATCTTTTTTGCGATTATACTAGGATTTCCATATCGAAGCTGTAATATTTCCATAACCTCTCGAGTAGTGTTGGCTGTCATCATTATTGACACAACGGCTTCACGTGCCTCTCCCTTTAATGATTCGTAAAGGCGTGTTAAATTTTCCTGTTCGGACAAACTACCTGTTTGGGCTGATAGCTCAAAGGCGCGTTTGAAGCACGGCCAGTCCAATACATTTCCATCAAAAAATGGGAGTTTCTTACTCATAGTCATATGATTTACAAGTTTCTGCGTAAGGTTATCAGATGTTCCTGGTCGTGTTGTCGCAAGAGCTTGAGTGATCGCACGTATAAGTTCATCAATACTGCTGTTTCTAGATGGAGTTACAACAAGAGGTTCCTGTTCCATCGATTCCGGATCGATAACTCTAGATGGTGGCTGTAAATTTTGCACCTAATCAAGTACATCTCTGTTTCTAGGTGCACCTAGATTTAAATCAAGATTGATTTGCGACTGTTCTTCCATTTCCTGTTCAGTAATTTCTTCCAGACTTGCCACGAGTCGTCTGTTTACCAACTCGAGCTCTATTTGCTCTCTTTCGTGTAGTACACGTACTCTAATATTATGTCTCTGTTCAGCTGCTTGTAGCTCTAATTCACGTCGACGTCTTTCCAAACGTGTTTCGGATGTCGATCCACGTGCTGTTATAGGTTCCCGCTGAAACCCAATAAACGACGATAAAGAGACATTTGACTCCATGGGCATAGTAGTCGATATGGACCCAACAACAGAGTCATGACGAACCGGTTGGCGTGACTCACCTTGACCAGTTAATTGAGTACCGCTTAGGAACTGTGCATTGTTTTCATTTTCAGTATTGGGTCTGATAAACCGATTTCTATCAGTAAAGTCATATTCGCTTGAATTAACGAGAAGCTGCCCCCTTCCCTGATCCTGAGCACGATTCAGCACTTGATCCCCACCACGCGCCTGATTATGGCCCCGTCCAATAACCATACTGCGAGCACCCCCACGTCTTCGAGCTGACCTCATATTGACTGATACTGACTAAACAACTTTTCATTTAATAACGTAATTTATTTCAAAATATATATATCTTTGTTAACTAACACCGATCTCAAATTACCACCTTCAAACCATCACAATAGTAGAAACGCTACCCGGTGCCTCCACCATAATATTACCTGCCAAAAAGATCCCGTCAATTATTCCGAAGTAAAGAACAAGTTTGCGTATACTTCCGTTTTGTAGTGGATAGTTCCATGTGGTTCCGAAGAATCCCAGGCACTTCACTGACACTTCACTTTACATTCGTAGGGTTCAAGAATTCCCCAAACTCAGGTTCCCATAGTTCGCACTATGTTCACCAAGACAGCACGTTCACCATGTTCACCAAACACTATGGTTCATCCTATGTTCACCAAGACACTATTGCTCACCCTATGTTCACCCTATGTTCACCTAACACTTTGATTCACTAGTTCAATTGTGGCAATCCCGCATCGAAGGTCCGAAGCGTCCACAAAAGGTTCTTCACTAACGCGTGTAAGCTCTCTCCCCAGACCCCAAAACGGCACTAACTCAAATCAATAATTTTCCTGATCGCCAGGGACTTGCTCCCCCTCCCCTCTCTCTCTCCTTCCCATTCTTCCCCGAGGACTCGGTCCTCACACATTGCGGCCTGACTCCACCCAAAATTGACTCGCATAGTTTGACCAAGCGCACCATTTCGACACCCTTGCTAGATTGTTTGATCCTTGCGGTTGGATCGCGCTCGTCAATCTAATGCGAATACTACTACGAAACCCAAGGTTGAAGATTGAATGGACATTAATCGACTTGCAACTCTCTCAAAGGTTTTTGTGGGTTTCCTTTGAGTTGAGCACGGCATAAGCCGGAGTTGCTAAGCGGCATGAGGCCCACGCACCAGTAGGTGCCTCTCATGACCGTCAAGTCAGAATGAATGAGCGAGTGTTGTTAAACGCGAAGTGACGTCATCAGCGACTTCAGTCGAATCAGAGCATGGACATTTGACCTTAAGGCGGGCGGCTAGCAGATAATCGTTCAAGGAACGAGGCGGGCGGTATGTTTGGTTCTGGCTCGTCTCCAACGGAGGGCGCCACTTGAGGCCCGTCGAGGTCCCTCTCTTCGACTGTTGCGTTAATCTTCGTGCTTCATACCGACCGGACGTGCTCCCGTCAACCCCCTCCTTCTAGCATAACTAAACATTACTAAAATGTTGAATCTTCAACTAATGAAATTAATTTGTAACAAAATAGTTGAATTTTCAACAAAATTAATTAATTTTCAAGCAAATAGTTGAAATTTTCGTTTTAGTGTTAAACGACTTGATTAAAAATCCTAAGAATAATTCGAATCACTTTAAAAGATATTCAGAAATTAAGAAGTGTGGAAGAGTTTACAAATATTTTTAGTATATAGAATTCCTGAAAAAAACCACAAAAATTCAACGATCAAATTTGGACAAACACCACAAGATGCTCCTATTGCAATTCCCAAAAAACAAAATAAAAAGATTTGTTTCTTTGGATAAAAATAAAAAAGAGGAAAGAAAAATGAGAAGGCAACCAACCACATCCCCTTCCTTCTCTTTTTAATTTCTTTCGTCTTTTTTATTTTTATTAGTATCTAATCACAATAAAAAAGCATGCAAATGTACATTACCAACGTTTCGGTGCTAACACAGCACCCTTATCAAGGCAAGAATAGAAAATATAAGTTATAGATCTTTGAAAAGCATATATTTTATAAGAAATACATTCTCACACTGCTACTGATATTTTTTGAGAATATCGACGATAAATATGAAAAATAACAGAAATAAAGCACGACGTGTAGTGATTTGACTTAGATGGTATGGAAATACCTGGAAGGCTGAATACGGAGAAGCGAACTAGTTACAGGGTTGCCTTCCCGCCCCCACTTGACAGCATTATTTCTGTGACTAGTTACAAGGGTGCCTCCCTATTCTCACGAGACGCTTGAAAGGGGAAGGTACGTGACTCACGTCATTTCTGTGACCATTCACAGAGGTTCGAAGCTTTTTTGTAAATTTGCAATATTTACTGAGATAAATGCAAAAAACCATTATATGTATGGGTTTTTTCACAGTTTTCACCATGGAAATCAAAATTGCGTTATGGAATAATTTAAGGTAAGAAAAAATAATAAGAAGATACGAGTAGGCCATGAAAAATAATTTGACCTTCATTTTCTAAAACTACGATATTCTTTTCAAGAATGTGCGTTTGTTCACAAAAATGTGTTATCGTCAAAACTGAGTTACCTTGCATCAATAAAATCTGGAGCAAACGTTTTCCGTATTGAATATTCTTGTTAATGGAGTAAATGAATAATCAAACATGAAAAAACACCATGAAAAAATCATAATTCCGGCAGCACGGTAATTTTCATATACGAAAAATAAAAATTTCGAAATGAAAAATATCTTTCAAATTCATTTGTTTTTGTGAGTATGAAAATATAATTTAGCTAAAATTCTTCAGAAAATTCAACAGAAACAATTGGAGAATATCTGATAAATTTTCAGAACTCTTTGAAAGTTGGAAAATATTTGTAATCTCTTTAAAAAATTTTGAATTCCTCAATATGTTTTGAACAGACTCGAATTATTCATAATTTTTTTAAAATCTTTCGAGACTGAAAAATGGTCTTAAAATCGTTTATATATTTTTCTAGAATCAAAAACTTTAGAAATGTTTTGACATATGTTTCAAATATTCTTATAAAAATTAATTTATCAAAATGAAAAATCATTTGTAATTTTCTCAGGAATTTAAAACAGAAATTCCATTATCTTGAAATCTTTCAGATTTTTTAAAGCGCTTCTAATTCTTTATTTAGAATCTTTAAAAATCTACATTTCCTTTTCAGTTCTTGAAAATCTGTTCATTTTTATTTGAAAATTAAACAATATCGTCAAAAATTAATTCTTGAGCTGAAAGCTTTCTCTATTCCATTTCTGTTAAAAAATTAATCTTTTTTTGTTGAACATACAACTAAGTGAATGAAGTTAATCAAAATTTAAATGATGATTATTTTTTATAATAAAGTGACTTAAACTTACCATATATGACAGATGAATTTGCATTCTTTTCATTTACTTCATTATTAATCATGACACTATGTCATGTCGCAACTTTCATAAAAGAAGGCCACTTACTTACAATTCTTATCCATAATATAATATAGGAGAAGATTTTTACGAACAAAAGTAATTTGCTTAAACAATTATGTTTTTTAAACTGTATTAATTATTACATCGCTCTTTTTTAAATCAATTTTGAGAGAAAATCGCTAAAAACAATAACACATTATTTCAACAAGTCATTTCAACATTTAATTATCAGTAAAAAGTTGTATTTTATTTATTTGAAACAATTTACGTTCAAAGAACCGGAAGAAGTCATAAATAGCAATAAAAACTCGAAAAACATAATTTTTCACTTAAGGGGTTTTGTAAGACCCTATAAAACAGACTTATGGGGGTGATATTCAAAAAGTAATTATTAATTTGTATTCTATAACTAATTGTGAAGAGAAATATAGATTTTTATCCCGATTCACCTGATGTTGACGATTCTGAATAAAATTTACAAAAACTTCTTTGTCTTGAATAAAATGTACAAAAACGTCTTCATGAGGCTTGCGGAATATCTAAATACAATTTTTAGAAAATTTTATTTTGTTGCAAATTGGTACAAATTTAGGGGCGATATGCATGAAAATTCAAGAAAAAAATTACAATACAATCTTGTCTACAATACTATTGACACTTTTCAAAACTTTTTGCGACTTTTGAACACTGATTAAAAATTTATTTTTTGACTAGAGATGTGTCATTTTACTTGAAACAAATGCTGGATTTTTCCCTTGATCGTAACATGTTAAAATCTTTTCCTAACGAGAAATTTTACTCACGTAAGATCTTCTAGTTTTTCCGACCCTTTAATAAGGAAGAGTGAACTTTTATTGAACAATCCGCCCCCGAATTGTCACAACTGTAATGATTCGTGAAGGATCCCTAGCCTCTCCACCCATACGATCATGCTCATACTTTCCCCTCCAACCACCTAAGTTCCCATCCCTTAATTCCCTTCTGCCCAACCTTACCATGCCTTCCTTTCTCCTACTTCTCTCTCCTCTACTTCTCTTCCTTCTACTTCTCTTCCTTCTCCTACTGACACTTATCTGATACGCCTACTGCTTCTTGCCTACTCCACCGACCCTAAGTTTCTTTACATACTGCTCCCCTACTTCCTCGCATACTCTCCAGCACCTCACTCAGATTGCATTGTTTTTCTCTCCGAATCCCCTGTACCCCTTCCCTTCTGTCCTTACCTCTCCTACAGTCCTTCCCATACTAACCCTACAAACCATGCCCTACTTTCTAACCCCTGCATTCCTCTGTATACTTCCTCTAGCAAGCAATTTAGCCCCTCTCCTTTCTCTTTGTTCATCCCTCACCGGCTCTTTCATCTCATACATCTCTACCACTAAAGTCTTTTAGATACCATCCCACTTTTCCCTCATTGCCACTGTCATATTTTCCTCACTGGTGCAGCCCCTTCCCTAGTGCCCCTCTGACCATTCCTCGCCTACTTCCTCTTCCTACTGACCGTACTACCCGTTTCGGTAGAAAGATACTTTGGGCACCACACAGGAACTGTAGGGGTTTCTGCCCGGGACTACGAAAATCTAGAAAATCAAGAAATCCATTTCCAATTGAATAAACATTTTCGTTGAAACAGAAATGAATTTCTATGAACCAAACAAATTTCTTTGAAACGAAAGAAAGTTCTTTGAGTTCAAGAAACATTTCTTGGACCGAGAACCAATCAATCTTTTTCCATAATTCAAAGCATTTTTTTTTTTTTTTGGTCGAGAATTCAACTAGTTTGTTGAAAATTTTTCGTATGTGTATGACTTAATCTGTTCTTGATTGGGACGTGGAATCGTTTTTGTTTGAAATAGCAATCATTCATTACATTTTCTTACATGAAAAATTATTTTTTCCCTCAAATTGAGAAACGACACGCGCGCATAGTACGCAATATATGATGCTGGTGTTTAAATTGAGTCTCGGTTAATTTCAAGATCAAAGGAAAACAAGTACCCAAAAGTCCTAAAACATTGAATCGGATATACAGAACCAAAAGATATATATTTTAGCCCGTGAGTTACAGGGGTAGCTTGGAAATAGGCAGAAGTTCTATCTCTTGTGTGATGCCACTGAAAAGTTGC
>CAKNXH010022930.1:0-24837 GCA_932178445.1 Andricus quercusramuli | reverse complement strand
CTACTTTGTTGAAAATTTATTTTTTCAAACTGAAAATTGCAATTTTTATTGAAAATTATTTCTTGTATTAAAATCTTATATTTTTTAGTTACAAATTCGAATATATTGTAGGAAGTTCTTCTTTGGCTCAAAAATTCAATAAATTGGTAGAAAATTGGTTTTTCAATTTGAGAATCAGTTTCTTCAAATGAAAATGTAGCAATTCCATTTTCGGTTCAAAGTTGATCTTTTTTATTTTGAAATTTTTTTCTTCATTGACTACAAAATCATTTTTGGTTTGAAAACTCAACTTTTGTTGAAAATTCGTGTTTCCGGATTAATGATTCAACTGTTTTGTAGAAAATATGAATTTTCTCTGGAAAATTCAATAGTTTGGTAGAGAATTCAACTAATCGGTCGAATTTTGAACTACTTTGTTAAAAAATCATCATTCCAGTTGAAGTTTTTTTTTGTTAGTTAAAAACTAGGCTTTTCAACTAAAAATTTGGATTTTTGGTTGAAAATTAACTTTTCAATTGAAAATTCATATTTTTGTGTTGAAAAATCAACTGCATGGTAGATAATTCTTCTTTCAAGCTTCAACAATCAAAAATTTGGGCGAAAATTCAGTTTTTTCAATTGAAAATTAATTTTTTGAACCGAAAATGTAACTATTCGATTTTTGTTTAAAAACTGATGCTCTTAATTCAACAATTGAACTGTTTTGATCAAAAATTATCTCATTTGTTGAAAATTTTAAATTGCGAAATTTAGAAATAAATTTCTTGCTCAGTTACAGTTTTCCTTTTGAAAATGTGCAAAAACATGTTTTTTTTGATTGAGTCATATGCACACATTTAAAAAAAGGTTGAATATATCGGACCTAAAATTTATTCAACTTGAACCAAAGAAAAACAATGTTTCCCACGAATAAAAAATAATAACATGTTTCTATGGTTCAAGCTAAAGAAACTTAAGGTTGGAATAAATTCAAAAAACATGATTGTAAAGAAAGAAATTATGACCAAACAGACCTCTGTGTTCAAAACAGATTTAAAAGACAGTAAGAATCTTATTCTTGCTAAGGAATTTCTTTTCAGTTTTTCAGTAAAAACTGAGCTACGTAAAGTCAAGGTTACTGATAAAGAAATTCTCCAGTTTAAGACAGACTTCGTGAAAATTGTGAAACAAATTTGTCTTAAATTAATTGAAAAATCTCCTTTAACCCTTAAATGGTAACGTCGGGTCACTCGTGCCTTGGCCAAATCTTCTCCTCTTGCTAGCTTAGAGAGAAGCGTGGAGTTTATTTGATTATATTGTTTTAAAAAATGATAAAATCAGCAATATAGTGATTCGTCCTTATACTAGGATAGTTGATGAAATTTCATGAATTTTGTGGAATTTTTTAGAGCACTGTAGAGCACTTTTTAAAGCGCCAGACACGAGTGACCCGACGATACCGTTTAAAGGGGTCGAAAATGACGTTACCATTTAAGGGTTAAAGTACAAATTGTGCAAAGGCATAACGTTTTGTTATCCATCTTTGTTAGCTGATCAGAAAAATACATGTTTATCTCGTTTAGAAAAAGCTTTGGAAATATTTCAGGAGAAACAGTGGCTCTCAGGAAGACAATTTGATTTAGTTTTAAAGGAATTCAAGAATTTATGTTCTAAACCTGATGTGATATTATCCTGTAAGGTCTATGATAAGGAGAACGAGCGGTTGGACCACTTTTGGAGATCTGTAATTGCAGCACACAAGGGGTCAGATGCACTCTGGAACTTTCTGAAGAAAGTTTCCATACTCAGTCAAGGCAACGCATTTGTGGAGCGAGGATTTTCTATTAATAACGAAATCATTGTCGAAAATAAAAAAAATGAGTCTCTTATTGCCCAGAGACAGGTTTATGATGGACTTCAAGTCTTAGGTGGTTTACTTAAAATGGAAGGGATACCCAAATCAATGATCCTGAAGGTCCGCAATTCAAGAACTCTTTATGAAGTCTTTGCAAAAGAAAAAAGCGGAGAAGATTCTAAAAGGAAATGAAGATGTTAAAAAGAGAAGACTGGTTGAAGAAATTGAAAGCCTAAGGAGAAAAAAATAAAGATTTTGACTGATAATAATCAGAAAGAGGTAGCAAACATTGATCAACAGCTAGAGGCTTTGTGCGGTTCTGTTGTCATCTAATTGCCTATCATTAGGCTTCTTTTCGCTTTTTATTGTTCCTAATTTTCAATATTTCTTATAATATATTTTTATTCACTGTGCTAAAGAATGTGATGACCGTTTCTTTGTAAAAATAAAGTTTAATTCTTAGTTTTTTATTTGTAGTTATTTATTTATTGATAGTTTGGAGACATTTCCTTGATTTAATTAATCCATACTAATATGTAAAGCGCATTTTTATGACTTGTTTCACTTTTTGTCTTGGCACATTATTGAAACCTTAATCGCTTTTATAATAATTTCCTGTCAGGGAAATTTGTCTAAATATCAGGGAAATGTCAGGGAAATTAAAAAATTCAATCTTGTGGCCACCCTGGATATAGAGTCAATTGTCCGAAACGAGAAGTGCCAAATTTTCTGGAACCACGATTTTCGGGCAGCAGTCTCCGTTGCTCACTCGAGACCTGACATTGTTCTTCGAGACTTCGAGAAACGAACTATATTCGTGATCGAATTCTCGGCTCCGTCCGAATACATCGCTGCAAAGGAGAAAGAAAAGGAGGAGAGGTATCAAGACCTTAAGAGAGAGCTGCAACGACTGTACCCAAAGTATTCGGTGCGAGTAATTGTCCTTGTGACTGGTGCTCTCGGAGGCTCAAAACTATCACTGGTTCGTAACCTTAAAGCCAAACCCGCGTGCCAAAAATATGCCAAGGCACTAGCGAGGTGGAAGCAAAAATCTGTCATCCTTGGGTCGCTTCGTGTCCTCAAGACACACGAGGGTTTCGCCGGCCTGTCGTTGTGATTTCGTCGTGCCCTGTGAACACGCATCTCACGGTTGTGAGACGTTGCCATAGGTGTGATTTAACGCGGTTCTACTGAGGGCTATTAACATTTTTTAGATGGGGGTTGCTCTTAGTGGAATCCGGCGGTGGTTGTTCAACTATTTTTTTGCATTATATATATATATAGTTAAAAGTTTGTCATAAGGACAACCGCAGGATTTCGCCGGGAGCGGGTGCTAATCTAAAAAAAAATTGCACCCGCTCCCAGCGAAATCGCGGTAAAATTTCAGCTGTAACCACGCCTCACGACCGTGAGATGGGTGGTTACAGTCTGCGCGAACTCAATACGATGATCCGGCGAAAGTCTCGTGCACCCTGAGGACACGGAGCGACCCAAGGACGACCGCCTTCTGCATTCTCCCTGCAAGTGTCTCAGCATTTTGTTGACACGCAGGGATGCTTTTCAGGCTATTAACAAGTGAAACCTTGGCACCTCCAAGAGCGCCAATGATCAGGACGATTAGCTTAACAGAATATTCCGGGTATAACCGTCGCAACTCCCTCATAAGGTCTTTATACCTTTCTTTCTTTTCTTTCTCCTTCGCTGTGACGTTTTTGTCCGCTGGTGCCGAAAATTCGATAACGAACATGGTTCGTTTCTCGAAGTCAAGAAGAACCATGTCAGGCCTCGAGTGCGCAACAGAAACAATTGTCGAGAATATGAAGTTCCAATATATGCGGCACTTCTCATTCTCGAGAATTGACTCTATTTCTCTAGGGGCGTTCAGCGGACAGGTATTTGGGCTAATGACGTAAGAGTGACAGAGATGGTAATAAAGCACTCTCAGTGCCGCATTGTGCCTTTGGATGTAGGTTGTTCCCGCATGAGCTGGACAACTAGATAGTATGTGTCCTAGATGCTCGGGGTGTTCATGACACGCTCTGCAGCTATCATCGGGAATATCTTGGCTCAAAATGTAGCGACGATATGCTAGAGTGGAAATGACACCATCTTGACATGCCAAAATGAAGCCCTCTGTGCCCGACTTCAATCCGGGTGATCTAAGGAAAGCAAACGTCAGCTCATACGACATCGACTGATCTTCCACTTTTTTGTGGAAGATGCCGTGCATCTTCTTGTCGAGGAGCTCTTCGTGGAAGTTCTTCTCCTGTGCTTTCTTAATCCGGGCCTTCAGGAGTGAGTATTCAAGATGGATAAGATTTGATGCATTTCGCTCACCCCTGATATTAAAGTCAAGGCCGAGTGTTTCAGCAGCCTCTTCTGCTGCTTTGTAAAGAAACGCCCCTTTGCCTACTTCTTCGTGTTTTCTGACCATTTTAAGAAGAAGATCTTGTCCATTTGCGACAATATGTGCTGTACCTAGAATAATCCTGTTGTGAAGACATCCAAGATTCAGTATTCCACGACCACCTTGACGGCGTGAGATGTAAAGTCGTGGAACAGAAGACTTAAGGTGCATGCTTTTGTTCATGTGCATGACCTTTCGGGACCCGATATAGATGTTACGTCCTGAATGCGGCTTTGTGGCACGCCCAGGTATGTATAGGTCTCTCCAGCGCAAAGGTGTCGTATAGCGCTTCTGTCAACGAGTTCAGGATCTTCGGGGATGCCGTTAAGTTTTCCTTTCTTCAAATTAACCTTGGCGCATTTCTCTAACCCGAACTCCATTCCAATCTCTTAAGTGTACTCTGTGACAATTTTTAGAGCTAGATGTAGTTTCTCTTGATTTCTAGCATAGAGCTTAAGATCATCCATTTAAAATACATGAGTTACCTTATGCTTTCGATTTCCAGGTTTGCCGCAGAGGTACCCTTCGGAATGGCGAAGTGCAAGAGATAGTGGCAATAATGTGAGGCAAAAGAGGAGAGGGCTCATGGTATCAACCCTGAATCACACCTCTCTGAAAGGTGATACTGTTAGTGATCACACGATATTTTCCAGATAAGATGGTAAATCTGGTTTTCCAAAGCGGCATTAATCTCTCTATGCATCTCACGATGTGTGGATGAACCTTTAAGCTTCCCAACAGACAGATGATAAGTCTATGGGAGGTTGAATCAAAAGCTTTTCGGTAATCTATCCAGGCCATCGATAGAGATCGATAGGATGCTGCATCTTTACAGACACATCTATCGATGAGCAGGTTCTCCCGACATCCTGCTACGCCTTTCTTCGAGCCACGTTGTTCATACATCTCTCGCCACACAGGTTCAATTGTCCGAAGAATCCTATCATTTAGGATGACTGTGAAGATCTTATACAGTGTGTTCAAACAAGTTATTGGCCTGTAAATCTTAGGGTCAGCTAAGTTGCCCGTCTTAGGCAGGAGCACTGTGCGCCCTTCCACCAACCACTCCGGAATAGGCTCTTCCGACTTTAGATATGAGGTGAAAATTCGGGCCAGATGCTGGTGGGTAGAAGGAAACTTCTTCCACCAGAAGGTCTTGATACCATCTGGTCCCGAAGCGGGAAAGTTCTTCATGCCTCTTAATACGCTTTTCACCTCCTCGGTAGTGATAGGTGGGCATTCTTCCTCAGGTGTTATGAGGGCATTGCACAGCTCCTTGAAGTTATTTATGTTCTTTGAGTCTACTTGAAGTGGATGCTGGACCTCGTAGACTTCTCTCCAAAATGCTTCGACCTCCTCTGATTTGGGCGGATGGTCGACAGTAATTGGAGGGTCTTGGATGAGTTTAGATGGATCAGATTAAAATTGTTGATTTTCTCCGACCCACCTCTCTCTCCGCTCTAGACTTCTCCTAGCGTTAGATAGTATTCGTATTCTGTCAACAATATGCTGTCTGATGATCATTAGCTTTGATTTGTTGATTGTGTGATGACGGATCCGCAGTTCGCGCGCGAACCGTCGAACCTTGGCAGTGAAATTCCTGCCAGATGTTATGTAGTCAATCACACACTGAATGCGGGACGCGTACTGTCTAGCCCAGCCTATCTTTGTGCTGAGTTGATGCATTCTTCTTTTGGTCTTATGATCAACCGTTGGTTTTGTTTTACGGCTTGCATCTGCCAAAGTTCTAGCTGCATTGTACACACCACAACTGATAGTCCAGAGGTCGGATTCTTCGGAAAAATCTCCACGAAGTTCATCATCCAATTCAGTCAGATCTTTGGGCTTGGGAGAAACCTGAATGTTGATGTTTCTCCGGGTCCTGAAGCATCGTTCTTCCGCTACTGGATGCCTGTTCGCGGTTGGTCTCAGTGTCGCCTCTCTTTCTTTGTTGCCGGCTTGTTCTGAATGCCGTTGAGTAGGCACTCCGCTTATATAACCTCTTTTCCGGAGGTTCTCGGCATGGTTTCGCAGACGTTGCTGCGAAAAGTCTGAGAGCTCTGGGTGTTTGTCGCACCACAGAGCATGCAGTCGTGCCATGTAACCTTCTCGTTCAGGGACAATACTGGCATCGTAGCACTCCAGCAGGCCGTCATTGAGTTGATCCGTCCACTTAAAAGTAACAAGATTCCGCCGGTCAATCGCATTGACTCCGTCTTGATTGGCTCCCCCAACTGTAGGGTAGTCGGCATTGTTGTCCGACCCATTGTCGGGAGCCCTGCGCGTTCGAGTGTTTTGAACCGCACTTACTACAATTATGTTTGGTGTTGTCATTGTTGTTCCCACGAGCAGCTAGGGAAAGGGTTCGTCCATCCTTGTAGAGCCCCGCATGCAAGGATAAGGCTGTATACTCTGAGAGTCGCCGATTTCCCAGAATCACCGTTAGAGACACCTCACCCAGGTGACATTCAGCTTTCGGCACGGTTCTCACGCCTTCGCTTGGGGGTTATTCCTTCGGGACCATCCCTGGACAATTGTCCGCGACTGCTTATTAATTATTGTAACCATATTCAGCAGAAACCCTTGGTACAGGGACCCTCTATCCGCAACCCGAGGACGCGTTCGGTGGCTTTGTCATAAGCCCTTCGGTTCTATTCCAAAGAAATCGAAACCGAAACCGAAATTTATATATTATTAATTAATTAATTTTTAATTTATATATTAAAAAATATATATATATAACACAAGGTGTTAACGTACATATCTTTATCAAGTCTACATATACCTAGTATAAAAATAATAATTATATAAGCATTTAAATGCATACTTAAGGTACAACTCATTACGTTCCATTGATGAAATAGCTAAAATACATAATTTGACGATATCTCAAAAAAAGGATCAGCTAGGATTTTAATTCAAACGGATTTTTTATGTATATTCGTGCCCGAATATCATCCCGCGAACCAATTTTATTGCCATTTTTGTAATACCTATTCGTCCTTCCTGACTACCATGTTTAGTTAAAACAGGCGACAAGCAAAGCTTAACAATCGGTCGGTCGAATTCCGAAGTGACCGTTTTAATGCAAACCGAGCGAACTAAGCCATCCTTACCTGGATAGCATTTGATTACGCGACCAAGCGACCATTTTGTTGGAGGGAGACCATCATTGCGCAATAATAATAATTCACTGATTTAAGGGTTAGATTGTTCACGTGTCCATTTGTATCGGCGCTGTAAAGAATGCAAATATTCCACAGCCCAGCGTCGCCAAAAACTTCCCGCTATATGTTGAACGACCTGCCAGCGAGATAGTCGATTCTCCGGTACAAACTCAACTGCTTTTTAGGGGGACTCGATAGAGGTGCCCCAATCAAAAAATGACCTGGCGTTAAATACATAAAATCCTCAGTATCATCTGATAACGGCCCTATTGGACGTGAATCAAGGGCGGCCTCAATTGTCGTAAGAGTGGTATAGAACTCTGCGAAAGCAAGAGTTCTAGATCCCATTATTCGGCGAAAGTGATGCTTGAAGCTTTTGACCCCACCCTCCCACAGCTCCCCGAAATGAGGTGCAGTAGGCGGAATGAAGTGCCAAGCAGTTCCTTGAGTAGCCAGCTGATTCTTCTATTCCCTATCAGTACGTAAGTTCAAAAGAAAATTACGTAGCTCTTTTTCAGCTCCCTGAAATGTGGTACCATTGTCGCTATAAATGTAAGCAGGTAATCCACGGCGATTTGTAAAGCGAGGGTAAGTGGCTAAAAAGGCATCAGAAGTATAATCGGAAACAAGCTCCAAATGTATGGCTCGAGTTACGCAGCAAACGAATAAGGCGACGTAACCCCTGTAGCTTTTTTGCCCTCTACCTGGAGATACGCGTACGTTGAAAGGACCTGCGTAGTCGACCCCAGTATGCGTGAAGGGGCGACTCGGAGTGCTCCGAAATTTTGGAAGACTACGCATGAGTTGTTGTGAAACAGTAGCTCGCTGAGGCACGCATGGAACACAGGCGTCAATCAATTTTTTGACGAGCGAACGAGTGCCTAAAACCCAATATCCTTGGCGTAGCGTACGTAAGGTAAGCTGTGTACCGCCATGGAGTGACCTAGAGTGAGCATGTTGAGCAATGAGCTCACTTATTCGATGACGCGGTAAAATAATAGGATGCTTCTCATTGTAATTAATTGGAGCATTATGTAAACGTCCTCCCAAACGCATTACACCAGACGCATCTACAAACGGGTGCAATGTCTTTAGTGATGAACTCAATTTTATTTGATCGTCGCATTGAAGAACGAGCAACTCAGGTTCGAAGACTTTTTTCTGAACTCGCCGGACCCAGTATGAGGAAGCCTGATGAATCTCATCTGGCGTAAGAACTAAATTTTCATGCTGGAAGGCAGACTTCGGTAACCTACCAACCTTTATTAGGAAGGCCGTGACAAGTCGAGTACAATAAGCAGTCACTCTCAACAATTTTGGTCAAGACGATAACTTATCAGTCAAATCGAAGGGTCGCTTTGCTTGCTTTATTGTATGATGAGTAGATATTTTACCCAACTCAAGGTCAACATGCGGAGACAAATCAGGCCGTGATTCTGGCCAACTTGTAGAATGTTTGCCTAGCCAGTTTGGGTCATGCCGCCATAAGGGATGATCCTTCAACTCTTCTGGGAAAAGACCCCTGGAAGCACAATCAGCGGGATTGTCCTTGGTGGGAACATGTCTCCACTTGGCATTTGGTATGAGCTCATGATTGTGAGCTACTCGATTGGATACAAAAGTACGCCAGGTAGACGGGTGCTTGGTAAGCCAGGCTAAATTCACTAAAGCATCTGTGTAGCAATAAAGTGGGATATTTTCAAGACCCATCGTTGTAATAATAAAATGCAAAGTCTTAGCTAATAACTGAGCTCCGCATAATTCGAGTCTAGGTATGGTTACCGGAAGAATAGGAGCCACCCTAGATTTGACAGTTAATAAGTTAATTTGTGCAGTTCCGTCCTCCTGAATAATTCGGATGTACACGGCTGCTGCATAGGCTCTGCTCGAAGCGTCAGAAAAGCCATGCAGTTCGCAACCTAAAATATCAGCTCTTTGACCAGTCCATCGCGGTATCTGAATAGCTCTAAGTTCTGTAAGACTCTCATAATATTTGGACCAATAGTCCTCTAAGTCTGTGGGTAACGGTTCATCCCACTGAAGTTTTTGAAACCATAGCTGTTGCATTAAGCGCTTAGCGACTATTATTACCGGAGATAGCCAGCCGAGAGGATCATATAACTTTGCTATAACAGAAAGAATTAGGCGCATAGTCGGAGATTCCATAGGTCGGGACTCTACTTTGAATTGGAAAACATCAGATGTAGGATCCCATTGCAAACATAGGACTTTTAATTTAATCTCCTCATCTATATGAAAATCAAACGCTCTCTCATGAGTTCCTGATGGACAGTCTGATAATAGTAACTCATTATTACTTGCCCATTTTCTAAAATGGAAACACCCCTGTTTGAACAGTTGAATAACTTGTGTTCTTAATTCTCGAGCTTCGTCTATTTCATCAGCGCCAAAAAGTACATCATCTACATAAACATTATTTTCAAGAACTAATTTGGCTGCAGGAAAATTAGAACGCTCATCAGTTGCTAACTGTCTGATGACTCGATTAGCGATGTAAGGAGCACAAGCTGTGCCGTATGCGACCGTGTTTAAATCCCAAGCCTCAAGCTGTTGTGTAGTAGAATACCAAAGTATACGTTGATATTCCCCATCACGAGGGTCGACCACAATCTGTCTAAACATTTTTTCCACGTCTGCCACGAAGACAAAGCGATGACAACGCCAGCGTAATATAATGGAAACTAGATCTGTACGAATTTTAGGCCCTAAATGAAGATGCGAATTTAAAGACGTTTTATTGGAAGTTAGACTTGAAGCATTGAATACTACTCTTAGACGAGTAGTAGAACTACTATCCTTAACAATAGGGTGATGAGCTAAATAAATTGCTTGAGAAGTATCAATATTAGAAAACTCCTCAACGCGTTTCATATGACCTAACTGTTCATGCATATTCTGTTAGAAATTCGTCGTATTCAGAGAACAAAGAGGAATCCTTGAGAAAACGAGCATGTACCCTTTTTAAGACTAATTTTGCTCTATTCAAAGAATAACCAATATCTACTGAAGCACCGTTCCTAAAAGGCAAACGTACCATATACCTTCCCGATGGTAAACGTTGATGAGTCGATAAGAAATGCTGCTCACAATTCATCTCATCAGAGGTCAAAAGTGATCTGGTTGAAGGTCCCTCCATCTCCCAGAATCTGAGTAAGTCATCATGAAGGACTTCCTCGGTTATACTTTGATGAGCTGTGATAGGTACATTCCAGCCGGTAGTTGGTTTATAGACAGGCCCTGAGAGGATCCATCCGAAAACAGTATTTTGAGCTGTCAGAGAACCTAACGCACCTTGTCTAAGTCCTGGTAAGAGACAGGATCCAAATATATCTGCTCTTAAAATAATATCTATACTTTCTGAGCTAAATGGATCAGGATCTGCTAACGAAAGCTCCCTTAATTCTTTCTCAAATCCTCCCCACGGTCATACAGGTGGAGTGTAAGACGTTAAATGTAATAACACTAACGCCTGCATAAATACCGGTTCGAGCGTACTTATTTTCGGCAGAAATGATATTTGAGCCAACTTTTTTGCAGTACCTATCATCTCACCTCCTACACCGTAAACTAGTGCATTAATCTTTCGATACTTTGGATTCAAAATTTTAATTAATCTTTCTGATACAAAAGAACATTCTGAACCCTGATCGAGAAGAACTCTAAATTCATGAACCCGGCCATTATCAGCTCGTACATTCATTACGGCGGTTGCTAGTATAGTAGAGCGCGAAATATCGAATTTAGTGTTTGAAAAATAAATGGTGGCATCACTGTTAATAGAGCCTATTGCATTCGAATGATGAACTCCCTTTATTGATAGGGAGGTAGGGGTATCTGATACCTCCTTTATTATTACTTCTGAATTGCTAGTTCCGGCCACTTGAGAACTGATCGCGAGCGTGTTAGGTGCAGTCAACGGTGGCGTTGTGGAAGTAACGTTTGGATTAGATTTAAATTCAAAATGTAGCAACGTGTTATGTTTACGATGGCACTTACCATATGTATACTTGCTGGAACAATTAAATGGCTTATGGCTTGGCGTTAGGCAATTTAAACAACACTGGTATCGCAAATCAAGTTCCTTGCGTTGGTCAATCGATAATTCTCTGAATTGTTTACATTTAAATAAATGATGACTCTCTTTATACATTAAACATTTAGAGTTGGTAGAAACATTGTGACCTTTAACTGTTTGCCCTCTATTATTCTTACCCTTTTCCGAAAGATTAGATTTTGACAGTTGAATCGCTTCTAAAGTGCGAATGTGTGTTGCTAAACAATCACTACAGCATTATTTGAGATATTCGGAATAGACGCGATTGCTTGTAAATGAGCATTAATCAGAGCGCGTTTAATGTCGTAGCGGAATTTAATTATGTCCCAAGCAGTAGTGAAATTCGCATCTGTTACTGTTACATGTTTAATCACATGACTAGCGTCACCTATCAACGAAGTTTTCAAATAGTGTAAAAGAGACACGTTAGACAAAGAATCGTTATTGACAATCAACGCCTCAAATAAGTCACGAAAATTTTCCCATTCAATATAATTGCCTGAAAATTGAGTGTGCGATTTTTGCATTATAATAATACTGATGCTGTCAAAAACACAAATATAAGAGGATAAGTAAAGCAACCTTACGTGTTTATAAAATCATAATAAGACTGTCCAAGCGTAATGCGAAGGTGACAGTTGAAAACTCCTTGTAGTGCGAAGTTGAAACCCGTAATACTTGCCTTTTAGACACTCTTCGTTGCAAAGTGAGGCTTTACTTCTCCATATGAACACGAAGAAGTAGAAAGGCAGCGATTAACAGCTGTTTGGACTGGAAACTGGCAGCAGTAGAAAATCGATGAAAGCATAAATGATAGGAGCACCTGAAGATAAGGTTCCCTTGAGATGGATGATAAACAGCAAGCGGTGACGAGAGATGCAATCATCGTTCACAGTTATACTTGGTCGTGGGTTTCCTTGTGACGTCATTCACGCACGCAATACACACGAACAGTAATATGTCTCACTCCGAATATCTTTCTCCACTTAATCTTCCGATCACTGCACTGTTCCAAATTCTCTTAGTAAGTGCATGACACTATATCCTATAAAGAAGGCCACAAAATTGTGAGAACAATTTCCTACGCCAATATTCCAGGTCCAAATCAATTGAGCGAACACCGCACTTGAAGTTCAAATGTAACGACTGTCGACGCCATACTGGTTTTCTCCACAGTTTGTCCTCGCAAACTCTTCTAGTTCGATTTTAAAACCAATTTTTTCACTATTTGAGTTAATTTTTCCTTACACTCCCGTATCCGGCTCGAACGACCAAAAACGTTATCGTTTGTAGTTAATAATTTTCTATAAAAATCAAGTTATTAATCACTGTGCATGCACAGATTCGAGAGGGAAAAACTTCAAAGAAAATAGTTATATTTTGGCAGTAAGAAATATAAAGATCACTTTATTGTTATTCTTTCACGAGTTGAACTTAAGTTCACAAAAGTTTCACTCATACGAAATTTTTAATGAATAACATTTTGTACTTAGGTTCATGAGCCCATCATGACCTGCGCGGGGTTCGGTAATTTACACACTGACTTGTCAACGAAGATGGTCGGACAAGGTCACACACACTCACATACACAAACTGAATGAGAATAAATACATTCCAGAGTTCTTACATTTTCATATTTCCACACATTCCAAACACACGGACTAAGTCAAGTTACTGATGAGATGAGGATGTTATGAGTTATTTTAATACGATGTTTGAAATCATTTGCGATCATGTTGTAGGTACAAAATTAGGAGCATGTTGTAGTTTGCAGTTTGTCTTTACCGCTGTTATCCTTACACAGCGGCCGTGAGTGTTGGAGGTGACAACAGTCGCTTCTGGATGATTTCCTAGAGCTACCATGTATCACGCAATAGGTTCTTAGTCATTTGCTTCCTGATGGTCTAGGAAGTTTCTTACAATGCGACAGGTGTTTAATAAAACCGCCTTCTGAGCTACCGCCAGTACCCTACTGGCTCCTGAATGTTCAAGATGTCCAGTGCATCTTGCGTGCACATTGCCTGCAGCCGAAATTACAACAGGGTGCATAGATGCATATTTTACATTCCTCCATATAGCCTTTACTTCATGCCTTAGCTCGCTATACTTATGAATCTTGGTTGTATAGGTTGCCTGCGAATTTCGGTTAAGCGGACAAGCAATGTCGATGATGTAGACTCTTCCACTTTTTTTCTCTCGCATCACAATGTCATGTCGATTGGCACGGATGTAATGATCCGTCTGGACATTCACATCCCAATATAAGATGTAATCTTCATTTTCTAAAACGGACATTGGAATGTATCTATAGAAAGGCATCCATTCTGTTAAGAGTCCTAGGTTTAGGGCAAGTTGTTGATGTATAATGCCCGCCACATCATTATGTCTGTGCGTATATTCTCTTTGAGCCATTACGCGGCAACCATCAATAATGTGCTCGATGGATTCGTTGGTATCTCTACATAATCGGCACCGGTCAACCACGTCTTGATGTAACACGTGTTTGCGATAATTCCAGGTGCTGACAACTCTATCCCGAATCGCAATGACGAATCCTTCCGTTTCTGGATACAGGAGTCCCTTTCTCAGCCAAATATTGGATGCCTCACTATCCACTTCATATTGGTCTAGCGTTTTGGGGTGTTCGCTGTGGATGGCTTTCTGTCTCCATTGCGTTTCTAATTCCTCTATGGTTTCTGCCCTGATATTCAAGGCCTCCTCTGAGGACAAATTCAAGGGCGTGTAGTCAAGATCCGCTTTACAGATGTTGTTGTAAAGCGTAACATCTCGCTTGCTGTTAAAATAGTCTCGCAACTGTATAACTTGCGACTCACACAGTTTTCTGACATCTACAATGTCCCTGCCCCCTCTATGTCGTGGTAGAACTACCCTTTCAATCACCGAATTACTGTGGTGCATTCGGTGTTTCTTCATTTCTACGCGGATGATTCTGTTTAATCGTTCGAGGTCGGTGTTCGACCATTTGATGAAACCAAAGGAGTACGTGAGGACAGGGATGACATAGTTGTTGATTGCCCTGATCTTGTTTGCCGAGTTAAGAGAACTCTTCAGAACCAATCTGAGTCTTGCAGTGAAGGCAGTCGTTGGGCTTTTCTTAACTATCGTATGTTGAATACCCTTAGATTCGAGAATACCCAGGTATTTATATGACTCGCCCTCAGCCATTGCCTCGATGTCATTCCCGAACTCGTTCTCTATCTCTGCGGTCCCTAATTGTCCTCTGGTTAAATGCACTGTTCGGCATTTATCTAGTCCAAACTCCATGTGGATATCATTGGAAAACTGCTTGTCACTTGATGGTCACTTGATGATCATCCACGTTATCATTTACTCGGAACCCATGACACATGCTATTTAGTGTTTTGCTCAGTGGGTTCAACGCTAAAAAGAACCATAATGCACTGAAGGAGTGTCCTTGGAATATATCCATCGTAATGCGTATTGATCCAGTTATGCTTGGTCGTCTATGATGAAAATAGTTTACTCTTGTACCCTAAAGCATCATCGCATGACTTAGAAAGTCAATGATGCGTGTGCAAATTTTGTATACTTTTAGGACTTCAAGCAAATAGTCATGTGGTATGGAAGGAAACGCTTTCTTGTAGTGATGTATCAAATTCCGCACTTTCATAATAGAGACGATTCAATTCCTCATTCATTGTCGTATCCCACTTGATGTTCTCCCACGGTATTTCTCTTGAAGTGGTTGGCTGCAAATAGCTAACGCTAGCCAAAGCATCCTCAGCAGACACAGTTGATGTTTCACTGCTTACCGTATGTCGCAGATGTTCTTTTTGGCCAGCTGTTTGATTAGTGAGATCTGCCTGACCAACTCGCAGCTCACCATCACCACCGTCCGGCATGCTGTGGCCCCCAGCGGTGGCTCAAGGGGCTCCAATTTTTAAAAAACTCTTCATTATTATTTATGGATTTTAATGTTCCTCTTAGTCACTCTCCTCTTCGATTTCCTCCTGTGTGGCATAGGAAACCCTGTCAGTAGCAATGCTACGGCCAACATAGCCGTCAAATTCATTAGAGGAAAGCTCAAGCCCTACCGCGAAAACAACGCAAGAACACCTTCGGTAGGGTTTTTTTTTTTTTTTTTAGAGAAGTTATAGGCTCCGGAAGCTACAATCATGGTTCCTTAAAGAAACCAATCCCGAAGCTACTGGAACGTGTACGTCATCCGCTTCTGCTCCTTCTGTCCTAGAAGGTAAGCAAGAGCGGGTAATTTACGCGTGATAACATCGGGCAACACTGTTCCTTGGAGTCAGGTCTCTAGCCGCGGATGACCTTACGCGGCAGACAAGACAGTTGTAGATGAAGGTTTCACCTTTGTATACTTTTTAGAGCTACCAATCTCTGTAGAATGTTAACAGGAACAGTGTTGACGGACCAGATGGAGAGATCCCAGAAGAACAGCCTTTTGCATCCGGTTCGCGATGAAATGAGCCTGACGCTGGCAAGCCGGAATCTTGTTGAGTTGGCTGATGAATGAAGCTTTCATTCCTCCAAGACAGCCGAGTATGAGAATTATAAGATGGACTTTGTAGCCTTGGTACAGCCTACTCAGCTCGAAAAGAAGTGCTTGATATTTCGCCCGTTTTTCTTCCTCCTTTGCCGTGATATTACCATCGGCTGGTGCTGAGAATTCAATCACGTAAATGATCTTGTTCTTCAGATCTTGGAGGACAATGTCACGTTGAGTGGTGGAGAACGAGAAATTCCAGTAGATCTTACACTGATCATTCTCCACAAAGGACTCGAGTTCCCCCTGGGTGTATGGCAAGACGGGCAATAGATCAACACCATAGAAATGCCTAAGATGGTAATATAACACTTTTAGAGCTGCATTGTGTCTCTATGTACGCGTAGCGCGCATATTCATAGCATCCACTGAGAACATGTCCAAATGTTTCTGGCTCTTGCTTGCACGCTCGGCAGTTGGTATCGCGTACAGGTACATTCATTATGCGCTCGCGGTAATTTAAAGTGTCTATTCGGCTGCAGTTCGAGTTGTTGTCTTCTCAGCTCCAGTGCTCGTGCTGAAACTGGTGCAGGGGCGGAGGAGGCAGAGCAAGGTGACGTAAATCCTGAAATTCTGATAATCGTTGATTCGCCTGATGGAGGTCGATGTGTGCATGCACAACCACTGTCTCGCGCCCGTGATTCAAAAGGAAGGGCGATATTCTACTGCCCGAATGCGGGTTAGTGTTATAAGCTAACTGAATCTTCGACAAATTTACATCCCACTCCCTGTGGTTCTCGTTTATGAATGCAGAAATCATTGGCTTGATGGTTCGATTAACGTGCTCGAACGGATTACTCTGGGGATGACTTAACGGGGTAGTGATATGTTTAACGCCTCTCGCTAACAAAAGGGCTCTGACATCTTTATTACTGTACTCCGTACCGTTATCCGTAATAATTTACTTGGGGTTACCCAACGATCGAACACCGTATCGAGTGCTTTAACCACAGATTTATTAGTCCTATGTCGAACTGGGAATAACTCAATACACCTAGTGTACAAATCCTGGACGACAATCAAATTAGAATTTCCCCTTTTTGTTTGTGTTTGAGAGACGATGGTGTCAACGGATACCTGGGCCTAAGGTTTTTCTAAGGGCCGGGTGGTCAATTGTCCTTTTATAAGCCTTTGATTGTGTTTAACCTTGACACAAATTTCGCAGTCCTCAACAAAATACTAAACATCCAGAGTCATACCTGGCCAATAATAATTTTGTCGTACTCTATCTAGTGTTTTATCGCGACCCAGATGTCCTGCTTGTGGGATATCGTAATTTTGTCGAAGGACAGTCATGATGTCACAAGGTTTGACTACCTTTTTCCATGGATGTTCGTCATCGATCATGGCTTTTTCATAATCAGGGCGATAATAGAACAGTTCGTCGCTCTCGATGTTCCATTCCGAGAATCTATCGGGTAGACCTTTGACGAGTTTGAATTTGGTTTGGTACCAGTCCTGATCACAAATCGTGTTCAACTGAATTCGCTCCTGGATGATTTCTTTGATAACCTTTTCCCACCCATTCGGGTCAACATTGACGTTAAACATGCGTGAGAGTGCATCGGGAGCCTCAGCTGTGGTTCCACGTCGATGTTCGACTGTTATGTCGTGCTGATAAAGATAGATTGCCCATCTGGCAAGGCGACCTATGGAATTTTTCAATCCATGAAGCCACTGCAGTGACTGATGATCGGTTACGACCTTGAACGGCATTCCTTCCAAATAGCACCTCAATTTTTCGATGGACCAAACCACAGCAAGGCATTCTTTTTCCGTGGTTGTATGATTCAACTCCGCGCCTCTCAATGATCGACTTAGAACCTCAACCAAGTTTTCAATTCCCGTTTCCGGGTCCCTTTAGACGAGAATCGCACCCAAGCTGAAGTCGCTAGCATCGGTATACAAAATGAAGGGTTGTCCGGGAATTGGGACGTACAACCGAGGAGCCTGGATAAGGGCTTTATTTACATCGTCAAATGCCTTCTGTTCCACCTCGGTCCACCTCCAAGGAACCCTCGGGCTTGTCAACTTGTTCAATGGTCCTTAAATTCTGGCTACATTTTTCATATGTCTATGATACCCATTTACGAGACCATTGAACTGTCGCAATTGAGTCCGATCCCTCGGGACCGGAAAATCGACTATTGGTTGGATTTTTTCGGGATTCGGCCGCATGCCTAATTCATCGACAAGATACCCCAGAAATTTCACTTCCTTACAGGCAAAGCTACTCTTCTCGCGATTTAAGGTCAGCTTAGCCTCCCTAAAAACCTCAAACACCAATGACAAAATGGCGATGCGATCATCTAAATCCTGACTAACAATGTTCCAGTCATCCATCTTTTTAAAAGATCCATTAATTGCTGAAATGCAGAAGGTGCTCCGGCTAGGCCGTAAGGCAGGGCTCGCCAGAATGCAGTCTTTGACTGACAAGACTGACAGTGTCAGTAATGAAGACTAGGTCAAATAGACCCCAATAAATTTTCGTCGAACTTGTCCTTCGACGGGTCCCTAATCCTTCACGGTAAATTACAGTTTGAAAAATGTATTGCGGACTCAAGTAGAAAAAAATCAGACCCTTCGGTGTGAACAATGAGCCACAACGAACCGTGACCGTAAAGACTGTAATCCTTTCCAGGATTCCTGGAAACCGAAGAAAAAAATGACAGAAAAACTTTCTGTCAGTCTCGCACTTATCGTGTCAGTCTGCACCTGCTGAAAGTGGTGAGCCCTGCAGTAAGGCATCCTATTCAACTCCAGAAATGCTTTTCCTTCTACTAGAAATTCCGTGTACTTTCGACTCTTTTCGTTCATAGGGATTTGGTGGAAGGCTTCACTCATATCAAGAGTTGGACGATGAGGCGTTGTATCACTCAACTCAATCACGTGTTTGATCAAATGAGTATCGCCAGTAGACTCTTTGTCAAATTTATCGAATTCTGAGTCCAAAAATTTTTTCAGATGCTCAGTTCCGTCAATTGAGAGCGTCTGGAGTTCATTCAGCGTCGTGTAACTATGTGACAGCGGGTAATCGTGTTTGCTACCACTCAAAGTTCAAGTTTTAGATTATGGATCTCCCACCACCTCAAAGTTAAGCCATAAGTCCATTCCGAGAATCAAATTCCCCGACAATTCCGGCATGACACTAAACCATTGGGGTCCATAGACATCAGCTATGTCAATATCGAATCCCGCTCCACCGAGTCCTTTAACAAGCGACTTATCTCCGAGACGAACGCCCGCACGTGATGTCAAATCAGTCGTCAACTCCTAAGTTTGGAACTGTTTGACACGTTTGTATGCGGACTCGCTAAGGAATGATCTCCCACTACCGCTGTCGATAATGGCACGCATTTTTTCACCGAAGATGTTAATTTAGACAGGTATCCTAATTGACCTTTTTAGGTTCATGGGTTGTGATGCCAGGGCGATATATTCTCCTCTTTGCTAGTCGGTGGATAACGCAAGGAGGAAGTCGAATTGGAAAACAAGTTCTGAAAGGTGTTGGTTTTTCTTTAAGACCGACTGAGTCAGTGACATCCTCCTCGGATCTCTCATCCGAAAATGAGAATGAGGCGATAGTTTCCTCAAACGATCTCTCCTGCTTTGCATGTAAAACATGCTCCACCTCGTTATCAGAATCTTCCGAATCACTAGGAACTTCGTCCAACAGTCGCCACTCCAATGGATCAGGGCCACCGTACCCCATTTAATTCGCGTAATTGGCGACCTCATCCAAAACTTTAGGTTGGGTAATGTTAATTGATTTTTGTGTGTCAATGGTCCTTTCGGATGAAGAAGAACTTTGAGTATCCTCACTTACGCCCTTGGATTCAGTAATCTGAGGGGAAATTACTGAGGTCTTTTGGCGTTTCCCTGGTATTTTGGGCAATTATTGTTGAAATTCCCTGTTTCGCGACAAAGGCCTAAATTAGCGCAATTGATACAGAACAGTTTAGGCAGGTCAAAAATAGGTTTTCATTCTTCCCATTTTGTTTGTTCGTCGACAGGGATCTTAGCAACAACTTTCTTGGTTGTGTCTGTTTGATATGACTTTGAGTTAGCCTGAAACTTGTCCAAGTTTTGGTCGAGTCTCAGAAAAGTCATACATTTGGACTTTTGAACCTTGAGATATTTTCTAGGGTTCGTGGTTGATTTAATTTGGAAGGCATTAAAGTCCGTGACTTGTTTGCCCTCAGAATTCTCATCACGCGGCCCCAATTCGTCTGGAATCAAACATTCGTCAACCGAGTCGAACTGTCCCTGCACATAATTTAGATCCGTTCGGCTAGACCTCGGGGGCGCCTCTCGACCGATCTCTGATAGAGATCAAATGTGAGTCCAGCTCTACACGCGAACTCCGCAAGAGTACGGACCCTCAAAGATTTTCGACAAACATGGAACGAATAAGTCCCTATGTATACCGCTGGTACTCAAATAATCCTTAAGAATCTGTCATCCTCATTGGCAAGTCATTGTCGAAATTAGAATGGTTTCCACCGGGTCCGCGAATCGAAGGCGCGCTTCGTGTATGTCTCGAATTAATTTGAGAAGGACTGTCGCTTTCGCTCGAGTCGTCCTCACGCCACGAGAATAACGTATCCGTTCTCCGTGTGGTTGACATGTTCGAATTCCGACTTGACAATGGAAAACTACGTGAATCGCACGAGCGGAATGAGGCACGACCTATACCTTGACTATTATTCTGATTGTTTTGGAAACCATATCCTACCTATCATTTCGCGATATCGTTGTTCCGAGACGAAAATCTCCCGCGTTTCCGTGTCCATCTCGCTCATCTTGGGGTCGGACACCGTCTCGGTAGTTTGTCCTAACGGAACTGTCTGGTTAAGGGGTACCGACGTGCTAGATTCCGAAACTTTCAGGGATTGAGCTCTGTTTTGCTTCCTCTTCGGAGGTGAAAAAAACATTTCTAGAACCTAATAATCACCGGTATTGAATCGTCCTTAAGTCGAAAAAATAGGGCATAACCCAATCAATCGACAAAATCAATTTCAATTTAAATCTAACCGATCCGAAGAATTTACAATTCAACCTACAATTCACCAAATTCAAACCCCAAAACAATAAGCAGGATAGGGTCTGAAAGTATTTTGAACCTGTTCAACAATCAACTCCGCTGGTGAAATAGAGCGAGACCCACCATCAATAAACTTGTGAAACGATTTAATCAATTGATCAAGCGAATTGAATCTTTTTTATTCAAACGAAAAAAATCGGAACAAGACCAGCTTTTATTCTATTATTATATAAGGAATCGAAAATTCGGAACAATGATCGATCAATCAATCATTGGTCGACAAGATGTATTTTAATTTTCATTTAGTTAATCAGAAGGAAACCGGTCTTTCTCTCAATTCGACAAGGAATCAGAATAAAATCTGATTTCTATTCCATTAATTTTCTGGATCAGAACAAGATCTGATTTTTACATCCTGATACATCTGAATAAAATCTCACTATAACAAATAAACGTATTACAATTTCCCAATTTTTCGGGATTTTTCAATTTCGGAAATTTTTGATTTCGGGAATTTTAGACATCTGGAATTTAAAATTCCCGAAATTTATATTTTCGGGAATTTCAAGTGTCGGAAACTTTACAATTACGAGAATTCATACTTACGGGAATTTTCGAATTTGGTATTCCTATTTCCTTTCGATAATTTCAATTTTCGGGAGTTATACTATATATTATATAGGGGAATTATATTATATCGCCAGCGGCGATACCACGCTGAAAACACCAGTTCTCATTAGATCACTGAAGTTAAGCAGTGTTGGGCGCGGTTAGTACTTGGATGGGTGACCGTTCTGGAATACTGTGTGCTGTTGGCCCGTCGTGGGTGTGGTAAGCTCGCACTTGTAGTTATTTACTACAAGAAACTATCCACCTAGAAACACTACACGAATCGGGTAGTGTCCCACCTACCCCGAAAGGGAAATATCTTAATGGTATACATACATACATACATACAATATATTCGAAAATTTTTGAATTCTGAAATTTTTTTTTCGGTAAATTTGCACTTTCGGGAAATTTGAATTTCGGAATTATTATGTGGATAGCATTAAGGGCAGTGTGACGGTGTACAAGGATGCAGAAGATTTTATGAATTACCTGAGTCGAGGTGCGTCATTTTCACGCGAGAATCTCCATTATTTCACCGAAACTACCCAGATAACAAAATGTCGACGATCTTGTGATGGCGAAAATGCCGACACATGTAACCTCATATGCGCCGCACGTCGTGTCGACACAGCATGTCGGCACACTGCCCTTACAATGCAACCGCATATGCGATGCACGTCGTGTCGACACGCGTGTGCCGGGAAACAGCCCTTGCATAATTAGGTTAGGTTTACAAGCCACGCCATGCACTCGACAAATAAGTTTCAAAGTTATTGTATGAGTTTTCATTTGTAAGAAATACATTTAAACATTTAGAAATACATTATGAAATATATTAAAACATTATTGCCAGCGTTATTATCCTTACGCAGTAAAAATAAACTAATTGGGACAATTTGAGAAAAATTCGCAAGGAGCCTCCGTGAATCTTGCTTTGCGATAATCTCGAATTGGAGATGGTGGTGAATACGTGTAAATTCGTAAAAAGTAATAAAGTCTTCAAATATTCTATACGCCCGAATTCAGCGAAAAATTTGCAGGGGATGTAATTCATTTGAATGCTTCATCACGAATTATTTTTAGTGTACGCCAATTCATTTTAATTCGCGAGATTTTATAAGTCAAGCACCAATTCGCCAGAATTCGCCAGCGCGAATGCAGTTAAAGACTGGCCTATTTAAGTACATAAGTCGTCCTCTGGACTTTATACACTTGAGATCGCTGGTTCGAATCTCAAGGCACGCAATTATTATTATTTTTTTTTCTAAATGACCTTGACCACAAATTAAGGCTTAACACGCATTCAATTCGCTCTGGCCCAATTCATTTTTTTGCTGGGTAGCTGGCCGGGAGGAAACACAAACACGTGTGACTGCCGATGCTCGCCATATTTGATCGAATGATCGCGCTCACACAACACTTGCACTGTGACAGCATACACCGTGCTCTGCGTTCTTGGCGACACATCGTGCAGCTACAGTGCGCCCTCACGCATTGTTATCTGGATACGGTTGAGAGATCATTATATATTAGGCAGTGTATAGATGTCCGGTGCCGGACGATCGGCTGGTTTCCGGTAGATTGCTGTGATTGGTTACACGGCAGTGGATGGGGTCTGCCGGACAGCAGCATCGAGTACGGCATTTGATTCAGTACATTTCTTATTTTCTTGTGACGTACATTTTATATTGTCGCGAGTGTAGCCAGTGTTATCTACATTTCCTGTAAAAACCGGTAGGTACGTATTCTTTGAATTTATGATTATCACTTACTAATTACATTTAAAAACGATTTAAACATACATTTGTTCTCTGAAGAATCTTTAGTAAGTTGTTTTGAAAACAACTCCAGAATTTACTTTTTATCTTTAAATATCACTGAACGTGATTTAAAAGAAAATTTGTTTCTGGATCGTTTTCAGGAATTAATTTTGGCTTCCAAGCATTCTACAATCAGTTTTAAATACTATTCGAAAATCAATTTTGTTGTAAGTATTGAATTTCCATATTATTTGAATATTTAATTGTTTATTGTACATATAAGAAGGCTTAGTTAGTGATTGACAAGACCCAGGAATCAAAATTGGAATGACAGTAAATTTTCTTATTCCGGAATTTTGTATCCAACAGAATTAATTTTTTTCTTATTTGTAAGTTTAACATTTTTCGAAATTGCATGAAAAAAGGAAAAATTGGGTGAAATTGCATGCACAAAGAACGAGGCCTTCTTTCAGTTTGAAAAAGAATACCATCTAAGGAAATCAGGTTCACAGGTAACTTTTTAATTTCAATAAACACCGATTCAGCATTTTTGAAAGTTGCTGTTTTTAATTGAGATTCCTAGATCTTGCCGACTTTTTTTAGTGTATGCCTCTAGGCTTAAAAATTCTACACAAGCTCGAAAAATGTTAAACTTATGAATAAAAAAAATTAATTCTGTTAGATACAAAATTGTCAACGGCGATACCACGCTGAAAACACCAGTTCCCGTTAGATCACTGAAGTTAAGCAGTGTTGGGCGCGGTTAGTACTTGGATGGGTGACCGTTCGGGGAATACTGCGTGTTGTTGACCCGTCGTGGGTGTGGTGGACCCACACTGGTAGTATTTATCCACCTAGAAACACTACCCGAATCGGGTAGTGAGGCAATGAACTTTCGAGTTCGAAATGCTAATCAATTTTTTTTTTTTTTTTTTTTAGATACAAAATTAATGTTGGAGAAACGTTGTTGATGTTTTTGAAACAGTAAGTAAACATATATATACAGGGTGTCACAGACTCAAGTATCCGGACTTACATAGCCATATGAAAATTAAAAAAATAAATCGAAAATTCCTTTTCCAAAAATCAGTTGAAGTTTTACTTTTTTAGTTATAAAACATTTAAGCTGGACCAATCAGGAGCGCTGTATAAATAGCCGTGTGTGCGTGAACGGGCTTCCAACGTTGAGTTCTCCTGTCGCTAACCCCACCTCAGCGCTCGCTTCGATAACACTGCATTGAAATCTCGTTCACGTACACACGGCTGTTTATACGGCGCTCCTGATTGGTCCAGCTTAAGTGTTTTATAATTAAAAAACTAAAACTTCAACTGATTTTTGGAAAAGGAATTTTCTATTTATTTTTTAAATTTTTATATGGCTATATAAGT
>CAKNXH010022922.1:0-11943 GCA_932178445.1 Andricus quercusramuli | reverse complement strand
TCGAAGTGACAAGACTTTCGAAAAAAATTAACCTCAGGGCACCCGTGAGCGTGTAGCTGATCAACCAGAGGATATGCAACATCAAGGTTTCCCACCTCTTGAGCCTACTCTATGTGATCGTCATCTCATTAGGCGTTCAGCGAGGTATGAGGTCGACGTAGCAGAGTATGTGGTTCTCAACAATTACAAAGAAGCAGTAAGCAGCTCAGATCGATAAAAATGGATCGAGGCAATCAAAGAAGAATTGCGAGCACATGAGGATAGTCAGACATGAATGATTGTACCAAAAACTTCGAACGTCAAAACAATCGACTATAAGTGGGTGTTCAGAGTCAAAAGCAGTTCTGATAGGGAAAAGTAACGTTTCAAGGTCAAACTCTGTGCAAGGCTCTGCATACAATTTTTCGTCACACCGATAATCGAAATTCGACCTAAGATGCCTAGAGCTTGACAAATTTTATGTTATCATCTGCGACAAAACTTGACTCGTATGAAGGTGGCCATCAGGCAATCATAAGTATAGATCAATTTCCTTTGGAATGTTCGCAAACTTATTTTTGGCAATGACTTGTGCAGTACATTTACTACTTTGGTAGTTGAGGAAGGAAAGATCATTCGGAATGTCTTTAAGACGTAAAGCCATATATTCTTTAACTATTTCCATGAATTTCTCCTCGGTGACGAAGGTTCAAGGAAAATTATTATTCTTTGTATCAGGGATTCGGATTATCATAAGAAAGCCTTTATCCTCAATGTCGCTGCATTTGATATTTGGGTGTTCGCCTCCCCTGCATCCTCTGATGATATCAATGACGAGAATGACCTGGACCAAATATTTTTAATAATTTTCATATTTGATTAATTTGTAAATATTTTTCCACATTTTTATTTATTTTTGTACATATTTATATGCAAGCTGATATTTGTTTACATTCTTAACTATATTTTGGTTTTTTTGTGATGATTATTTGTATTTTTTATGATTACTGTTAATAACGTATTTTAGATTACCAACTTATTCAATCTTATGGAACTCATGTACGCCCATTTTTTAATCTTGAAATATAATTGAAAGACTTTATTGTTTAGCACGATTTCGTAATTTGTCGTAATTCAAGGTTACATTCATAATTGTACTCACCCTTGCTGCTAGTCCTCGATTGTCAGGCGCTTAGATGAGAAATTCTTCCACACGTTTTACCTCCAAAACTTTTGATTTTGTACTCTCGTATCCCTTGGATTTTTTTTTCAAAACTGCGTGTGAAAAGTAGTAGCTTCTGATTTTAATCTTACTTTTATTTTCAATGACTGATTTAAGCATCGAAAAGTGGCTCCACAGCGCTGATGGCTGATAATCTTCTACGAGTTATTTGAAATACGTAAGTAAAATATTTTCCGTCAATAAATCCGTTTTTACGTATTTTTGCCATTCAATAAATTTCTGATATGCTGCTTCATAGCGATCGCGCGACTTATCAGGCTGCGATTCATTCGTGACATCTTCCACGGCTTTTTCTATGTCAGGGTGAAAACCGGAAGAATTGTTGTACTGCACATTTGTTGAGTCCATTTGGCACATTATTTTCAAAGAAAATGCCGTTTTTCCAAACTTTTCCGATATTGTCAGAAAACTTTGTATCAATATAAATTTCATATATTTATTTTGAAATAGCGTGAGACAAAAAAACCATAATCGCACGCGTAGCGGGTGTGTTTGTTTCCTAGTCACTCTTTAAATTTTTCGAAGAAATTTCTTGATGAAGAAAAAACATATGTTTATTCTTTTTGTATTTCTTTAATCAATGCTTTTTAGAAATTTATCAGTTCCATTTAAAAATGCAAAGCAAATACGAACGCTTATGATAATAATCCAACCGCAGACGGTATGTGATACATATACTAAGGATAGGTTTTCTGTATGTAGCTATTAAAAACGAATGTGAATGTGAGTAATCAAAAATAAATAAAATACTGAACTTTTATGTACCTGTCATTTCTTCCGCTGATATAAAATTTCTTCCACCGGAATGAGATAATAGCTATAATAATTCAAGCTTTACTTTGTTTCTAGAAAAATGAAAAAATCAATAGCCTACCTCAATTTGCATCACTAATAATGTAAGAAACATTAGTAGAAAAAGTTCACGCAAAACAGTCGATCAGCTCAGACGTAACAACAAAGCAGAATTAAATTTTTTTATATGGAAACCTCTGTAAACCAATTCAAATTTCGAAATGAATAATTATTTCCTCAAAACTTGGTCACATTACATAATTCTGTTCTTCGATTTTGACCAACAATGTGACACTACATTCGCAAAATATCACAAAAAGTTGGTAAAATACGCTAGGGAGGACTTGAGGATATATCAGATAGTTTCAATTTGGAATACAAAGATGACGAACTGAGATTCCGATGGTATTGTTTATCGCATTTTGTTTGACATACCAGGGCTTATAAATTAATGTTGCACAATTTACGGAAAAGAAAATTTTATTGAATTGCCTTTTTTTGACGAACCGAGAGCAATGATATTGTTCATCAACATCATGGTCTGAACGCTATTCGAATGTAACAGTTTTTCAGCTAGCTGAGGAATCAAGTGGAAAAGGATCTTTCCAGATTCTTCAACAACTGAATGCTGTGGTACATCGGTTCAACCCCTTCACTAATGTTTATGAAAATCTGAAATATTCTAGGCAAGTGGAATGGTTTCCTAATAAACTCCTTAATATGAATGGCTACAATTTGAAAGAAGGATTGTATCACTATCCTCATAACAGCAGAGCCAAGTATAACCAAAAAGGACTTATAGTTGATTACAGTGGTGCAGATGTTTTGACATTCCTGACCTTGTCTAAAGTGCTGAATTTTTCTGAATCTGTTATTCCATCAGTGGATGCGAAAATAGGCATCTATAATTAGAAAATAAATCTGCTACGGATTTGATTGGTATATGCATTAAAAATGAAATCAATATCCTTCTTACTACGCTGATGGCACACAAGACATCAAAGGAATTAGGAATATAATGTACAAGAATGTTAGATTGGGTGTCTCTTTATGCCGTAAGGCCAATTTTTCCTGATAGTTCAATACCAATCCAAGCATATTTAGGATGAGATTCAGTGAAGATGAAGCTGCTTCGTCGAATCTTGGAAAGAAGGCATTAAAAGAAGAACACGTGATGAAAGTCTGTGGAAGATTCATGAAAGAGTACAAGAATCTTTCATGTCAACTATCTGGATCCAAAGCAATCGCAATGGCAGAGTCGTTTAGAGACGGCTCTGGTCATTCTTTTGTAAAGGTCATGAAAAAGAACTTCTGGACTTCTAGCTTCGAACCCATTGGAAGTATAAGAAATGTTCGATGACTTCTTGTCTTTATCGCAGCTCAGGGATATCTGCTATCGATCATTGTCTTTTTTCGGAGAAATTTTACTTGTAAGGCAGCAAATGCTTCAAGCGATCTACCAAACAATAAGAGGCATGGATTTTACTAAAGACCTTTCTTCTATTATTCGCACACAATAGGCTCTCGATCAGTTTACATCAACTAACTCATTAAAAAATTTTATTGGGATAGTTTCAAAGTATATTTAATTTCTCATACAAATTTTAAGTGAAATTTCCTAATCATATTGTTACAGGGAAGACCAGCAGCAGAATTGTTTTCGCAGGAGATTTATAATTCCTGTTTGTCTGAGATTAAACATGAACGGTTTTTTTAGTTTATAGAAACAAATCAACATTTATGAAGTAATATGGTAAATGTGAATTATTTCCCTCGTGAAAAAAAAATACCAACTTAAGATCACGGTATAGGCAGGTATATTCTTGTCCCGGCAGTTTGAACCCCCAATATCCCATCATTATTAGGCTCATCACGAGTCAGTAGTCAGGACCATATAACCATAATAACAGAAAGAGATGGCGAGATGGAGGGAGGGACAGAGTTCCATAAATATAACGGCAACTGGTTGAAGCCTCTAGATCTCATAAATAATAATAAATCATCCCTGGTTCTTTAGGACTTTTAGGTATAGCTAGTCTGTTGATACAGACAGCTATCCTTTTTTAAGAGAGAGAGAGAGAGAGAGTGGTGTCTATTCCAATGCCCTAAAATTGATGCAGGTATAGGCTGAAAGGTAAAAGACCAGAAAAAAAAACAAACGTGGTTTGAAACTGGTCTTAATGTGATCTTAAGTTGGTCTTTCTTTTCACGAGGGTTGAATACCTCTAAACAATTTTGTTTGGAATATTTTAGAAAATTCAATTACTTAAAATCTAACGGTTCAGTAAACTTTGAAGTAATCCGTTGGACGGCCTATATTATATTTGTCCATGCTATTTAAAAGGAAGTTTGCATGAATTAACCGAAAGTATAATTACTGAAAAAGTCGAAAGTAATTCAGACTGGATAAATCCGTTGGTAATTGTCAGGAAACCAAACGGAAAATTAAGGATATGTCTTGAACCAACCCGAAATTTTTCAACTTAGATTCAAAGATATTTTTAACCTAGAAGACGTAGAAGTTAACATAAACGATATAATTGTCTGGGGTAGAAATTAGGAGGAACATGAGTAGTTAAGCTAGGCCGGTTCGGGAGCACCACTACGTAGTTTCAGCTGTCACCGACAGATGGCGCCACTGGCCAGTTATCGAAGTCGGTAATTGATCTGTCGGTAAGGTAGATGCCTGTTGACTTAGTCAATAAGGATGGTCCCTGTTTTACCGACCGAACCAACAAGAAACTTGTATGTAGCTGACGCACGTGGGATCAGGGATTCTCCAAGTTCTGGAACTTTCTAGAATTTTACTTTCCTAGGAGCTCGATTATTTTCCGGAAACTCGGGAATCTCCAGAACTTGATCCTTGGTTGGTATGGCAGAGACCCACCTCGTGAAGTGAACCATAACTTCGTTCCAGATTTCCAGAAATATCGATCACTGTTTAACGACTGAGGTAATCCAGAAAGTTTAACGAGTAAGAATGTATGTAAGAGACTATAGATCCACTTTGATCCAAATTCCTAGAAAAGCAAGATTCTAGAAACCACACCGGAAATCTAGATTATTTTTAGATACATTCTAGACTTATCTCCTCTAGCGAAAGTCTAGGACCATTTTATGGCGGTCGCCTTGTCTAGGATTCGTCTATAGCTCATCTAGTGGTGTCTAGTAAGTTTTACCTGTGACCCTTTTGAGTCTAGCATTCGTCTAGTATCATCTAGTCGAGCGGGAGGTTTGACGCCGAGGATGATTGTGTGCATTCGATGGGTAGAAATGAATAACTGCCTTCAAACTCGACTGTAGAAAAACTGGCTGAACTCGGAAGGTGGTTTTCTGCAGGGCTCCTCTCCTCTGGCCAAACCAGACGAATGCAAGTACTTCTATTAAAGTCGGATGCAGCCACCGGTTATCACTGTTTGTGATTAAATTGATGAAGTGATTCTAAGCCTACCTCAGTTAAAGAAAAAATTTCACAATGTTTGCAGATGCAATCGTCCAGTCTGAATGGAAGTGACTAGTACAATGTGTGAAAGAGCAAAAAATGCTCGGCAGTTGGCTTCGCCTACAGGTACATTCATTATGCTCTCGCGGTAAACTATGGTATCTATAACGCCATTTTGACAGGCAAAAAGAGATCCCTCAGACTCCGATCTCAATCCAGCAGACTTGAAAAACATGTTAGACAGTCCCGACGATAGCTCTTCTTCAAGTATAATGCCGTAGAATCAAATGGGGACCAAGCTCCTCTGCAGCCCTATCTGCGGCACGGTATAGAAACGCCGCAGCATTGACGTCTTCATGTTGATGTATGAGTCGCATAAGAGAATCTGTGCTATTTAGAACTGATTAAGCTGTAGCCAGAACCGTTCTTCGATGAAGACACTCAAAGCTGAGCAAGCCTCCACCTGCTTCATCTCGAGGAAGGTATATTCAAACTACGGAAGATCTAGGATGATGACTTTGATGAATTGTCATCATCTTCCGTGTGCTACGGTCAAGCTGCTTCAACTTATCGACATTCCAGTTTTGAAATCATTTTTTATTTTTTTTTTATGGGAGAAGTTGTAGGCTCCGGAAGCTACAATCTTGGTTCCTTAAAGCAACCGATACCGACGCAACTGGTACTTATACGTCATCCACTGCTAATCCTTCTATCCCAGGAGGTAAGCAATAGCGGGAAATTCACGCAAAAGACTTCGTATAGCACTGGATACTTTTTTAGAGCTACCAATATAAGGAAAAATTGTTCTGCTACTTCTCATGTGGACATTATCGGCTATCTGCGAATGTGGTCTTGCTGGAACGGGTGGTATGTTCGCTGGAGGATGTTGCTCTTCTATATGAGGAGCTTCATATCCGTTTTTGCGCTAAAAGGATACCCGATCTCTTAAATACCGAGGCGTTTTATGAGCACATTCTGGGTGCATATTAATCCAATATTCATATAACCTCCACATGAGTCCTCTTCGCTTCCGTAAGCTTCTTTGCCAACAGGTAAGGATGTCCGTCCTGAGTTGATGTGAACATTTAGAACGATGTTCTCGCGTTTGTCCGAGACCATTGCCTGGTCGTCGCCTCGGTTCGGTTCTATTGCCACTTCCAACTGAACCATGGCCTCCATCCGAAAGAGGCCTATTGTAGGTGCCACTGCGCGATACTGGTGACGTGACCGCATAATTCGTTACATTGGAGAGTAAGATCAATGCAACGTGGCTGACTGCAAGAGCCGCAGCTTTCGGACGATAAGTACCACTAAGCCAAATCCCTTTCAGTAGGGGGTATACATTTTTTAATTAATATAGAATTTGCGTGTTGCTTATTTGAACACAGCGTTTATTCCACAACACTGCTTCGACCTCGGTCGCTGATTAATCTCTCTAGAAACCATCCCAATCTAGGTTGATCAAAAATGCTACATTTGTCGCAGTGAAAAAATACGTATAGAACTTCCCTGTAAAAGGGTAGCTATGAGGAACAAGAAAATATCTGCTGATGTGTCGGTGGCGTAATTGATTGACGCTCCACTCATGGATAGTTGCGCTCCCAGTTCAAATCCGGGCTGAGCTACATTTTTTCTTGTTCTTCGAATTTTATTTGTCCGAAGAAAATGAAGAAGATGTCCCAGTGATGAGCATTAAATTGCAGGAGATATGCTGACACGCAAATCACTACTAAAACGATCAGAAGTATCAGTAGAGTGGAATATGATGTCCTTTTAGATGCCACTTCTTCCTCATCGGGGAAAATTGGCACGATGGTATAAAGAGACTCCCAATCTAACATTCTTGTTTGTTCTGTCATTAATTGTTTCGATGGAGTAAATGATAAAAGTGTAGTAATGAAAATATTGATTTCATTGTTTGTACACTTACTGCCCATCTAACATTCTTGTTTGTTCTGTGAGGGATTGCTTCAATAAAGTGAATACTGAAAGTGTAGTAATAAGGATATGGATTTCACTGATGTTGTACTTGCCAATCATACCACATGAACATTTTATTTTGTTGTTGCTAATATGTTTTTTCGCATCCGCTGATGAAACTACAGATGCAGAACAATTCAGAACCTTGGCTCAAGCCTTTTTGATTATACTTCCCTCTGCTGTAAGAAGGATAATTAACAATCCTTTTCCACTAGTTTCCTTAGCAAGTTGCAAAACTGTAACATCCAGATAGCGCTAAGGCCACATTTGTCGAAAAAGTTTTTCATAGATGCAGAAGTTTTTTTTCACATTGAAATGATCAAACATTTTTGTCGGATCCTGCTTGGCGTTAGTTGGTTACAAAATTTGGGAGCCTCACACCTGATACGGATACATTTTTTTGAAATTCACAATGCAGATACACAATGTCCATAATTTCAACTTCCGGGACATGTAATATGTTACAGCTATTTCTTCTATTTTTATCATGATGAGTTCCTGATCAATGAGTGACATTACAAAGATACTAAGGATTACAAATATTTAATTCTCAAATATTTTACATTAAAAGTACTGAAATTAAGTGTAGGTACTACTTTTTCATAAAATTTTCTTCGTTTCTGTACTCAATTACATCACTTACAATTTTGCATTCGCATCTAATATTTTTATTATGTTTCCACATATAGAGCAGTATCGATTCTCAATTTAGAATTGCATTCTACAATTTTCCTACCTTGCAGAAAAAATGTTTCTTAGCTCTATTTTAATGTATTGGTTTTCTTTATACAGTATGGCCTTGTGACACGAGTCAATTCATCGATTCTAAGCTAGCAAGCATTTGACATATATTGGAATACAGTCACTTCCTAAAAATATTGTAACGCGTTGTCTTGCCGTTACTTTTTTTTCTTAAAATTTTTATCCATAATTTTAAATTCCTAAAAGCTTCAGACAGTATGTTTTTTAATTTACAGTGTGTTAAAAATTGAAAATTATAACAAAAACAAATTCCTTTTGTAATAAGAATTATCGTTCTATTTTATGCATTACTAATCGAAACAGTACGTATGGCATGGAATGAAAAATAAATACTGTACCTTGCTTGGTTAGAGTGAAGTATACCTAATTTTTTTTATTCGCAAGATAATACTCTGGCCTTCATTTTTTAAATGAAGCTTTCAATAGACAATTTTTAAAAGGATATAAAATGTAGGGTATTTTTTGTTTTGTGTGACTGAAACCTTTTACTGTGATTTTTTTCTTTTCGCTTTCTTCTTTAGTTGAGCATTTATCAAACGTTAAAAAATTATTTCGAGTTTGAAAAATGTTTTCTAAACTACTTATTCCATTATTTTCTCGATTTGCTCTCTTTTATTGATATGCATGCAATATCTAAGCTTTTTAAACATCTCTTTTCAATTTAAATAAGAATACTGATTTTTTAGTCAGAAAACTCAAATCTGAGCTAAATTTACATAGGATCCCTGTCATCTGAACTAAAATTAGTATCTAAATTTCTATTAAAAATAAAGAAAAATGCCTTTATTGGCAACACGCGTGTTGTTCTATTAGGCCGTAGCTTTACTTATTATAATAATTAAAAAATATAGATTGCTTTATACTATTATTATCATAGAATTCACTGAATTTATTGAATTGACGGAATGAATGGAATTCACGGAATTCACGGAATTCAAGGAATTGAAGGGATTCACATAATTCTTGAAATTCAAATTCGATAAAATTTATAAATATTCAAGGTGAATTAAAAAAAATAGGGGAGAGTGGGGAGTTGTGGGCCACGCTTTGTTTTCAAGACATAACATCTCTGAAAATCGATAAATTGTCAATGTATGAACTGGTATTTGTAGTAAACTTGTCAATACATCAACTAGAGACCACAATTGATAAAATTCGTTAATGCGCGAGAAATATTTAGGATGCCGTAAATCTTATAAAAATCGATATTTGTGATTTTGGTGGGGAGTTGTGGGCCATGACAAAAAATAAAAGAAAATGGCATATTCCAGTAGTTTATGTTTATTAAAGTTGCAGTAAATAAAAATTGATAATTTTAAAAAGTTGAAAAAAAATTATTCTGATTCACAATATATGCAAGTGTAATATCCGGTCCTCATGTTGGCACATTTCAAGTTCACAGCACGATCGCACATGTTGCAGTGAAGTGTGTTGTTCCGATTTAAAATCTTTGGCATTGTACCCTTGCAGATAATGCAAAAGTCTTTTCAGAACAAGAGAAAAGAAATTTCACTTAAAAAATTGAAATACGCATTAAGAACGTTTGGCCCACGACTCCCCACTAATGGTTGACCACAACTCCCCACAGCCGACCGAATTGCCATATACGCAATGACTGTTTTACCGAAATTGTTGGATTGAATTTAAAGCCAATTGCTCAAGGAATATTTTGCAATAACGTGCCTTCGAAATCTGCTGCAGAACGGGACTTCGAATATCAACCACTTGAGTTGTACAAAAACTTTTATTTTGATTTCTTTAATCAACAATGTCAAAATACTAACTACGCGTGTTGAGACTATGAGTTGAGTTCACAAAGTTAGCTCACACAAAGAGAGTCTTTTGGCAGTGGTTAAAGCAGTCCTACCTCCCACAACATGGCGGAGATTAAGGTGGCCCACGACTCCCCACGGCCCACAACTCCCCACCGTCCCCTACTATTACGAAAGTAGGCGGTTTTGGAATATGGTCAGGAGCAGATAATGAATCACATGGTCGTCAAGGGGTCGATTTGATTATGAATAAAAAAGCAAGACAACATCTCAAAGATCATGATTTTGTATCTCCCAGATTGTTGTGGCTAGGATGAAGGTAAGAATCAGAAGATTATTTATCATGGCGTGCTACGCTCCAGTTGATAGTAATCCGAGAGAAGTCAAGGACCAAAATTATAAGGGGGAAAAATTAATTAGCCTATGCTCAGAAAAGGGTCTTTTTATTACAAATACTTGGTTTCGACATAAAATGATCTACATGCACACCTGGTGTGACGGAAGTAACCACAGTATAATTGACTTCCTTATTGCGGATGAATGACTAAGAGAACTAATGAAAGATAGAAGAGTCATGAGAGGTCCTGAATGTCATACTGATCATTTCCTTCTGGTCTCCAAAATGAACTTTGGTCAGGGATGGAGAAGAAGAACAAAAAAAAAACAAAAAAAAACGAAACAAACGCAAATCAAGATCGAAAATTTACAAAAACCGGAAGTGCCAATAGATTTTCAGAATAAGATGAACGAACGCATAGATAGGGCAACTTGGGTGTCGCTTATAAGCAAGAAAGATATGGAGGGCGCATGGACTATGTTACGGGATATTATTGTTAAAATTGTGACCGAAGTGTGTGGTATGGCAGTTGCAGGAAGAAAGTCTGGTGATGCGTGGTGGAATGATGAAATTCAGGAAAGTAACAACACAGAGTTAGTCAGCATGAGAAACAGAAAAGGTGAAATTTTATGACACAAATGGGATGTCAAATACTTTAAAAGAATGTTTACAAAAATTATTAGGAGATGAAGCCATAGAGCAATAAAACTACGATATAGAACACAATGCATCAGAAAACTCAGCCTGTGTCACTGAGGTTAGGGATACAGTCAAAAATCAATTCACGTTTTAAATTTATATTGTAATTGAAAAATCATTAAATATCAAATAATATTTGCAATATTTGAACATTAATAGGTTATGCTAGTATTTTTCGTCAGACATTGGCATTTTTGATCAAAAGTCCAACGATTAGATTGTCTATAGGTTGACGCCCCAATTGGGTAACAATATAAATTTTATATTTTAATTTAGAAATTGCGTGAGACAAAAAGGCCATAATCGCAAGCGTAGCGGAGTTCAAAAATGTGATAATTATGGAATAATGCACCTTTTGGCCAATATTCCAACTTTTGTTTGAAATCTTTCCCTTTGAAATTACCGTCTATTATTTTCCAGCGGCACAAGATAATAGCTATAATCATTCAACCTCTACTTTTTTTCTAGAAAAATGAAAAAATCAATAGCTCGCCTCAATTTGAATCACAAATACTGAAAGAAACTCCAGTAGCAAAAGTTTACGCAGAACAATCGATCAGCTCAGACGTAACAACAAAGCCGAATTAAATTCTGTTACATGCAAACCTGTGCGAATCAACTCAAATTCCAAAATGAATGTTAATTTTCTCAAAACTTGGTTACTTTATCTAATTCTTCTCTTCGATTCTTACCAACAATGTGATTTTACATACGCAAAATATCTTAAAAGGTTTGTGAAATACGCTAAGGAGGACTTCAGGATGTACCAGATAGTTTCAATTTTGAATACAAGGATGACGAACTCAGATTCCGATTTTATTGTTCATTCTATTTTGTCTGAACTACCAGGGCTGATAATTAATGTCAGTCAATTTGACGTAAAAGAAAATTTTATTAAATTGCCTGTTTTTGACGAACCGAGAGCAACGACATTGTT
>CAKNXH010022869.1:0-16286 GCA_932178445.1 Andricus quercusramuli | reverse complement strand
TTCTTTGAGCTAGAGTTGCAGCCGTTTTTGAAAATACTGTTTTGAGAAAAACGCTTCTAAAATGTTGACAACTGATTTTTGGTTATAAAATTTAATTTTTCATACTCTCATAGCTCTGGGAACTCTTTCTCCGAATGGTATACTATTGAATTAGGCAAAAAAAAATCGATTTTTTGGAAATGAGAAACTAGACTAGCCTCTTACGCATTTCAGCGCTAATGCTGTCTACACCAGCAGCCTTACCGTTTTTTAAGTTCTTAATTATATCTCTAACCTTAATGACACAGATTTTTTCAATTGGGTTTTCGAATGCATTATGTTCCATGTCGCAGTTCTGTTGCCCTCTATCTTCACCTCCTAATAATTGTTTAAAAGAGTCTTTCAAGGCGTCTAATATCCCGTCTACATCATATAGCATTTCACCTTTGCTGTTTCTCATGCTGACAAACTCTGTACTTTATTTCGACTCTTTCCGTTGTAAGGAAAAACACCCAATATTATTTCCGCATGTATCTCCATCTGAGCCAGATAAATAATAATACAGGTAATTTTCGTAGATAAGACATTTTTCGTAGGATATTATAGACTCGTGCTAAACGAGAGATTTTGATAAGAACCTAACTATGTATGTTGCACATTTATTTCTTCGGGTTTATAATCTTTTGTGGAAAACGAATTCACTTCACCAACTCACTTATAGAACTGTCATTTCTTGGATTCCGTACTTAGTTTCTTCTCTTGTATAGTTTTTTCTCATCTAGTAAAAATTACTTTTTACTAGATCTATATATATTCTACAGCTTCCCTAAAAAATTGTAATTAATTCCATTCTTACCAATTTTATTTCAATTTAGCCCTTTGTGACCGGAAGAAAAGGGAGTCATGAATATCATATTTTTCATTTCTTCTTTAAAACTAACCTGTATTTAGGATCACTTAAAATTGCATTCAGGACTTCAAGATTATTATAAAAAGTTTTGAACAATAAGATTATTATAACAACTTTTTGCATTTTTTTGAATAATCGAAAATTCAAATTTTGATCCAAAAAGGTCTACAAATTTATTATTAATCACTTTTTGATAGGACGCGTAATTTCCGTTTGATTCGTGAAAAACTATGTGAAAAATGAAAAAAATTAAAGTTTTAGGCAAACGGCACAAGCCACGAAAGAAAAGCTGTAAATTTGTTATGAATCATTTTTTGATGAAATGAGTAGTTTTTGTTTTAATCGTAAAAAATAGAATATGAAATATGAATATGAAATATCAACTGACTCAATGTCGTGACGCAGTCACCCAGCTAGGCCGTTAAAATACGGCGCCTTATCGCTATGCTCCTATCTTGTCACGCATGAATGAGCACCGAAATCCCCCCGCAGCTCCTCTAACCTGTACCCACGGCGCGGCGTAAATTCTCGGAAGGCTCCAATCTAGGCGGCTCAAATCCAAGTTCTACTGTAATAAAAACCCGAACGCATCAAATCAAACACCCTGAAACTGAACAATGCAGTATTAGAAGACTCAAAAAATTTGTGTTTTATTCAGGCTTCAATAATGAAAAAAGTCAATAATACAACCTTGAATTAATAAATTTCTCATTTTTTTCAGGAATCTTCAAAAATCGGAACAATGGAAATCCACATCAAGGAAACACAGGATTGTGATTGAAGATAGGTACTTTCAAATCTCCACATGTCGTAAGAATCTTCCTTACCAGTGAAACTCGAAAAACAAATATTTTTCAATCAGATCCGTGATATTTTGAAATATTTGTACCTATTTTGTGGATATTTTTAAAAGGTGATATTCGAAATTTTGTCTTGACCGAATCATAAAAAATATTTTCATCATTACTCAGCAATCGTGTAATATTCATTCGTTTTTGTGGTCCAAATATAAAGAGTAGGATTTGCTTTTGATTTCATGAATTTTATCTTCTTTTTGTGTTTGGCGTTGATTTGAATGCAAGATGAACTTAAAATGATGCTTTTCTTAGAAAAGCTTAGCTTTTAAAGCTAAATATATATATAAATAAATAAATAAATATATATATATATATTTTTAATATGCGGGAAGTAATAAAATTGTCAGGATGTGATTTTGTTGATAAGAATTGATGAATACAATGATAATTCTCATTACCACATGTTGTCCAATGGAAATTTTTTGAGTAATTATTATTTTCAATAATATTATAATGTATTATATGTATTATAAAATAATATGAGAAAACATAATTGATTATTATTATTATTCTAGGAAACAAAAAAGTGGCTCTGCTGAAAAGAAAAAGGTTTTGTGATCTGTTTTTGAAGGAAATATCAATAAATAAAGCAAAATGGGTAGGACATCCTTTTTTTAATGATTATTTGCCAGACATGTCACATTTTCTTAGAAATTCAGGGGTAGAAACTGCCTAATTGGAAAGCTAACTACTTAAGAATATAATTTTTTTTATTTCTCTAATAGTCTTTCGCATTTCTACGACCTTATTTTTTACACTTTGTATATTAATTACTTAATCAGTTTTTTTAGTAATTTGAGTAGATACAGTTAAAGTTTTAAAACATCTTCTCGCAACAACCTTGACAGTCAATATAACCAAACAAATGACCGCAACAAAGCTCAGGAGAATAAATCCATACACATCTAAAAGAGCAACTTCCCACCAATGTAAATTAGTTGCTGGTGATCTTAAAGAATTTCCTCCATTTCTCAAGACATATTCGACCCAAAAAATTGCCGTATCCATAGGACCTAATGGCCTATCGCGAAAAAGTTGCGATTCACGTTCTGCAGCTTTCCTGAAAAATTTATAATAAATTTTATTCTCATCAATTCTATATCATTTCAGCGTTCTGTAGCCATGAAAAGAGATTCCTAAATATAATATTATTCGTTTCTGTTTTGGAACTTGCCTGTATTTAGGATCATTGAGAATGGCATTGAGAGCGTCATCTACATATCGTTGAGTTATTTTGTTGTGATCCAGCCGGATACCAATATGTTTGTTTACAAGAGTTTCTACGTTTCGAAATTGATCAGAAAATAACGGTATTCCTATCATGGGAACTTGATAATACAGAGCTTCTTGTATTCCCAACATACCACCATGAGTTATGAATAATCTCATGTTTTGGTGTTCTGAAAAATAGAGAAAAAAAATATTATCTGCCTAAAATTAAAAACAATTACATATAAGTAAATAAGCATACAATCTTCTTTTATCATACTTAAGACAGGTATTTGAGGAATCCATGAAGACGTCCGCACATTTTCTGGTAGGCCTGGAAGGAGTTTAGTTTCATCTGCGATTTTCATTAGCACCCTTATGGGAGTAATTTTTGAAAAAGATTTGTAAAATGCAAGAAGGGTTTCTTCGGGTAGAGTTTCTATGCGCACCATAGACCCTAATGTGAAGTAAATAACTCCGTTTGTACTCTCATTCATCCAGCGTTCTAGATCCTAAAGCAGGAAAGGCAGAACACTTTATTATAAAATGCCTTAATCAAAATCTGTAAAAAAATCATAATGAAAGGTTATAGGTAATAGCAGATTTTAGCTGATTCAGTGGAAGCTATGCAAGAGAAGGTGACCTTAAAGAGTAGGCCATTTTGATTTAGTAGAATGTATGCAAAAACCTTCCTTACAGCTTTTAATATTATTTGACATGATATTTATTATCACTCTGTGTGTTTCTGAAGAGTGGATTACATTGAAAATTGCTTATTTACTTTTGTTATTTATTTTATTTACTTATTTCACTTTTGTTGGATACGGTTTAGAAAGAAATGTTGTGTACCAAGTTTTGAACTTTCCAAGATCTGATAGTGTCAGCAAATCTCGGTTCGATCATTTTTTGCTATAGTTCGAATAATTTTTACCATTAGAGTTTTAAGTCCATCAGTGACACTTCAAAAGCATGCAAGAGGAAGTATTTGTGTATCTCTAGTTTCGTCACTAGATGCGATAAACTACTGTTTAATGACAAGCGTAAAAAAAGAACTTTGAAATGGTTTTTCAAGAGCATTTAAAACAGGTAGATAATTGATTTTGTGAAAGAAGTTTTTGTGAACATAATCAATTAAATAGTTAAGATTCTTCGCTGTTCTAATTACAGTTCAGAATTATTTTGTATAAATTATATAAAAATCTTCGGAAATTTGAGTGACTTGCTGTTGCATCGTTTCCCCTAACTTACAGGTGTTAATTTCGAATCATCTTCTTCGATATGTATACCACCAATTTCTATTAGGCCTGGGGTTGAAGGTTTGATACCAAATGGTTGATGATAAGAATTGACAAATGTTAAAGCCACAGTTCTCTCGATTTCTCGAATTCTGGGTATATCAGGACTTAAATATTTTCTCATGGCCTCGGTTTGTGCTTTCTCTGTGTACGCGAAGTACCTGTATTTAACAGTATGGGAATGCAATGCATTTTTTAACCGTTCCCAAAAAGTTGAAACCGTATATGTATCCATTAAGGCGTCTGCATAAAAAGCAGAGGCTGTAGGGCTTCCAATTCCATCACCAGTCCATGGCAATTCCACATTCGTAGCAACAGTTATCACGGGTATCTTGAAAACATAGCCTAATCCAATATAACAATTGGCTCCAAACACCTGCAAATTTATTTTACAAACTTTTATTCGATTTGCTATGTAGGTATATATGTATACATGTATGTGAGGGTTACATCTTGAAGTATTAGATCCAAGAATATGTGCGAAAATTTTGAAAGGGATATAGTAGGGCTCTGACAAGTTTTCCCTATTGATAATCGGGCTCCCGTAGGGAAAACTAGTGAGGGCCCTGACGGTAACGTAACATATTATTAGAAATTATCCACTAAGATTTAAATCTAATCTAGTATAAGTAGGTCTCCAAACAATTCCAAATAATATGCAGCCAGACGCATGCCCTGTAAATCACATATACAATTTCCACAATATGCCCGAATCCTTAACATTTGAATATTTTCAAAACAACCACAGTTTTTTAGACTTGTACACTTAAAGGACGTAAAATTTTTCGAAAAAACTTTCAGTAATATACTTCTGCACTATGTTTTCTAGAGAACATTGACGATTAGAGGTTAGGATTATAGTAATCCACTACACAATTTCACTATTTTTCGACGTTCAAAAATTTGATGCCTTCACTTCTACAAACTCATAATATATTTTTATATTCGCGATATACATCCACACTCAAAACTTTGATGAATATTTAGTCAAGAAATTATGTAGATAAGGAAATCTCAAATTTTTTAACTGACCTAGTACTCATCCACACAAAAAAATCTTAAGCATAAAGATAAAAAAATCATATATTTATCGAAACATTCTCAATTGTTTTATTACACTTTTAAATTCAATAAACATCAGAAGGTTAATTTTCAGAAACATATAAATTCAGTGAAGGATACTGTGGAGTAAAGAAATTAATTTTTATTATTTTCTAAGGCTTCGTTAGAATATATGAAATTTTGAAAACAAAAAGGAACGGAAGTTTCAATATTAACATTGTTTTCAAACAATTAAAAAAACTCATATTAAGTTATCTTATGTCACAAAATAACTTTTGAAAACTTCTTTCAGCACGCGAAGTATTTTTTTTTTTTTAATTTTTGCATTCTTTTAAAAATAATACATTTCAGTTTCCTGCTCTTAAATCTTGCAAGAAATTTACAAATAAATGTAGAAAAAAATGATAAACAACTTTGGTAGGTTATTATTGATCATATCTTCACATCATTTCTTTGAATGCATTTAATAACACAACTTCAAATAAAGGTACAAAAAAAGTATATTTATTTGTAATATAAGTGTAATATATTTCAGTTTAACATTATTAATCAATAAATTAATAGCTTTTCCTAATAGATTTTCATTACCTATTCAAAGTTGGAAATTGTCCACTAGAGCCTGATAGGGGCGAAAAATTGGGTTTTTGATATAGTTTTTATACCTGAATTACATTCATAAAAATGTATGCTTACTTTTGGAAATTCTTATTTTGACTACCTATATTTTTTTCATATTTGAAAATAAATTTAATTCTAGTGTATTATTTCATATATAAGGTATAAAATAAATTAAATAAAATGAAATTGTTTACTTCTGAGATATTATCGTCAGCATACATATTTCTACTTTTTTTTCAATTATAATGGTTTAGAAATTGCTCTCCATAACGCTTCCAATCGAGTGTTCACGATGACGCGTGTAGAAAAATTATTTATAATAATTCATCAATGCAATTTTGAGACCTTCTTTATTATCGGATATTTTATTTTACCCTTAGAGCAATATTCAACACAAAACTATAAATATGATTAAAATCGCAATATTTTGGTGCAAATACTTCCTAAAGTGAAGGTACATTTTTTCAGCATAATCCCAAAAAACAGTTTTTTCCCGTTTTTCTCTTATATTAATAGACTCAGGTATTATATTATTATTGTAAGCTCACTTTTGAGGTGGGAATCATTGTCATTCTTTTACGTATCTTCTAGTGAAAGCTAGTTTAAAAAAAATTAACTTATATTTTTATTTTAAAAAATGTATCCCATTTTGTTAGATTCGACTATTTTCTCAGCATATATTTTGTTCAATTTTTTTACTAACCTCGGTAATCACAAGATCGTAAGGTGGCTCATCAGCTGGATTTTTAATAACATCTTGCATTTCCGTAAGGGACAGTAGGTTGCAAATTTCATTCCCAGCAACAATTGCATAAAAGGATACAGGATCTCCGCACTCTTGTGAAAGAGATTCCATGGATATATTGTTCACGTAATCATCTCTGGTTCCATTTAGGTTGACAAGAGTTCTGTAATTTTTTGGTGGGTTTTTCAGCGGATAATGGGTAATAACGTCGACTTGATGCCCTTTTCTGGCTAAGCCTTTCATCAAAGCATCGAAAATGTTATTGTGACTCTTTCCATTAAAAGGAAAAACACCCAATATTCTTTCCGTATGTGTCTCCATAATATCCACATAAATTATAAATAATAATACAGGCAATTTTTGTAGATAAGACATTTTTCATTTTATATTATAGACTCATGTCAAAAGAGAGATTTTGATAAGAACCCAACTATGTATGTTGCACATTTATTTCTTTGGGTTATAATCTTATGTGGAAAACGAACTCACTTCACAAACTCACTTATACAAATGTGATCTTTCGGATTCCGTAGTTCGTTTCTGATATAATATAGTTTTATCTCATCTGGTCAAAACTGCACTCCGTCTTTCACTAATCTTATCACCTTATCGTGGGACAACTGGAGTGCAGATAAGTATTATGTAGCTCAAAAAAAAAAATCTGCACACATTTTAGTGCAGGAGAAACATTTTGTTGAGAGAAAATTTTGGTCAAACAAACAAATTTGTTGCCCAAAGTCCAAAAAATTATTTAAATAAATATGTGAGGAAGCTCATTTTTCTCTCAGGCTTAAGATGATTACAGCCCAATATGTCGAAGGTATTTTTGTTGCTGTTACATTTTTGACAAATTCTAAATTTGTTGTAATCAATTTTCTTTGTTTTAACAAAATTGTGATCCAAAGAAAATATTTTTTTTTCGGTATCCAAAATGTTTGTTACAAATTTTTTTTGTGATAGGGAACTTGCTGAATCGCTGAAGGCATAGAGATTCTCAAAAAAGTACGTCAGATTTTGAAAAAAATGTCTCCATTTTCAACAAAAATGCTTACAAACAATAATTTATTTCCATGCTTATACTTGTCCCGAAAATTCGACGAAATTAGAAATATCCGAAGACCAATAAGGATGTCAGTTACTTTTGCAACCATGAATAATATTTCATAAGAGAGCTAAATGATGATAGAAATGGTCAAAAAAAAGGCCACAATCACATTTACTCTGAGATTCTCGCACTTTTACGTGCAATTTATACATTTTATTGTAAAAAGTACAGTAAAAGTTTTGAAGCATCTTCTTATAACGAACTTTGCAGTGAATATAACTAAATGAATTTATGTTATAAAGCTGAAAAGAATAAATCCGTATACATCTAAAAGAGCAACTTCCCACCAATATAACTTCGATGCTGGAGATTTAAAAGAATTTCCTCAATTTCTCAAAACATATTCGACCCAAAAAATTGCTGTGTCCATGGGACTCATTGGCCTATCGCGAAAAAGTTGTGATTCATATTCTACAGCGTCCCTAAAAAAATGTTAATGAATTTTATATTCTCATTAATTCTATTTCAGTTTCGCTCTTTGTAACCAAAAGAAAAAGGTTTCCTGAATATAATACAGTCAAATTTGGACATAGTCGCAGTTTTGGGGCTGATGTTGGACCTGACCTAACCTAACCGAACCGGATATAGGCCCACTCCGAACGTAAAGAGTCAGGGGCGTCTGAACAATTTCTGGTGGATTTTACTGCGTGGTAAGAAATATTTTAAAAATTGTTTACCTATTACAGTAACGAGGGAAATCTACGTATTTAACGAGAATGAGGAAGAACGTTTGCTGTTACACGTTAAAATAAATGTGTTTTCTGCTTACGCATACTGAGAAAAAAATTCTGTTGAATCAAAAGTACGTTGTTTCGCGCTTTGTCAAAAGCAGATACCATTGATTCAAATAAGAATTCAATGACAGAATGATATTTATTTCGGCTTGAAAGTGATGACGTGAATTCGATAGTATATTCATTTGGATCAATAAAATCTGCTTTTGACCGAGCGCGAAAGAGCTTACTTTTCGTTCAACAGCATTTTTCTCAGTGTACTCTAAGCGTTTGCGGGTTGTTAAGCATCTCGGTTAAAAGGAGTGCTTTCTCTTGAATAATCAGTTCAGATAATCTGCCGCTCACTTGATTAAACCATTTAAAAACAGCAGCATCTAAAAGAACCTTAATTTTTTGTACCAAGACACCTCACATCAACACTTCAAGTGAAAAGCACGCACTTCTGCATAATCGCATGATGCATGCGACTTTGTTTCATAACCAGACAGACGAAGAAGTTATTGAACAGAAAGTTACTCTCTTTTATAAATTTGAGACTAATCGCCTATGAAAAACACAGTTTTCACAATTCTTGCGTCAACACTTGACAATTTGACATTACAAAACACTGCAGTGGGATTCCGATGCTTGAAGTCGATCGGACCTCTCTTTCTACCATTTGAGATAGACAGAGAAGATTCGATTGAGTTCCAATGACAAGTCATTTCCCTTAGTTTTCGAGAAAGAATTAAGAACGTGCTTAGCCCTCTGTTTCCAACCTAGTGTTGAACTCGACACGTGTAGGAAAATTATTTATAATAATCTATTTATGCAACGTTGAGAATTCTATACTATCGGATATTTTAGCTGCGACCCTTTTGGCAATATTTATCATGAGCACATAAATATTATTAAAATCGCGATATTTCCATGCAAATACTTACTAAAGGGAAGAAAAGTTTTTTCAGCATTATCTCAAAGACAGTTTTTTTTCTTTTCTATTAATAGATTCAGATATTATATAATTATTGTAAGCCCACTTTTGAGGCAGGAATCATTTCCATTCTTTTACGTACATCTTAATAAAAGCTTGTTTAAAAAAATTCTAACCTATATTTTTATATTAAATGAGTTTGAGCGCACCTAGGGTGCGCGACTGTTGGTTCTCGCGCTTTGCGCTCGATATTATATTTTCCTCGCGCTGCGTGCACGGTCTTTGTATTTCCTCTACATTTGTGCACAGACCTTTCAAAATTAAATGTCAAAACATCGACAACTATAATCTAGTAATTGTGAATTCTCTTTCGTTAAACCTTCTTTGGCTTTAATGTACAAATTTTCATCACGTATGTTGTGTTTCACACTCGATTATGTCCAAAATGGGAACTATATTAAATATTCAAAACGAGATCCAGCAAATTTCACACCAATAATTTTATGTGTGTATCAAACCACAAGTATGAAATAAAAAACTCCAAAATGTATATTTTAAATTTTAAATTTCTTCAATTCAGATGTTTTATTTCTACCGTTTAACAGTATTTTATTTATAAAATTCGAATGCTTTTTTTCTAAAATTAATACCAATTTAGACTAGTAGTCTTGTGCGCGCCAATTAATTTTTTGTTATGATCTTGTGAATGAATTCCTTAAAGTGCATTGAAATATTATAAAATGCCGTGAAATTGTATGACATTTCATAATATTTTCTTGAATACTAGAAAATTTATGAAAATACCTTGAGAGCTTTCAAAATCCATTAAAATCATTGAAATCTTCAGAAATTTCATAAAATTTATTTGAATGTTCTAAAATATATTGAAACCTTGCAAGTCTTATGAAATAGTTTCATATATTCCGAAGTTGTAAAAAAATTCTTTAAACTCACAAAAAAATTGGTTTACTTCTCTTAAAGTAATTCAAAGCCTTTAAATTGCTTTAAAAATTAATAATATGTTGAAAGTGCATTGAAATATTTAAAAGTATTTTATAATATGATCTACCCTAAAACCTGGCATAGGTCCTATTAAATCGATCTATATTTTCGAAATTTGAGAAAACTCTTCGATACAATATCCCATGTAAATTTTTTCAAATATCTCGAAAATTCTTGAGAATCTTGTTAAATGCTCTAAAATATTTCAAATCCTCTAAAACCAATTGAATTTTTCTTAGAATCTTTTGAAATACTCTTAAAATTTTTAAATCCTCTAAAACCTTTGAAAATCAATAGGATGATTTTAAAGCTCTTGAAAATATTTTAGACCTTTTAAAATACCATAAAATAATAAAAATTCTATGAGTAACATTAAATTACTGAAAACAATTAAAAAATTCCTAGGATCTTTCAAAATACCCTAAGAGATTTAAAATCCTTCACAATATTTTGGAATTCCTCGAATCTTTTTAAGCTCTTTAAAATCCCTTGCAATTTTTACAAGCACCCTAAACTATTTCCAATCCTTTGAAACTCTTGCAAATTATTGAAATCCTTTGATTCTTTAAGAATCATTTGAAAGTTTTTAAAGCTTATGAAAATGTCTTGATATCTTTCGAAATACTCTAAAAATTCTCAAATCCTTCACCAATTTTCAAAATTCCTCAAAATTATTGAAATCTCTCTCCTTGAATATGTATTTTGATTATTATTGAATTACTTGTAGTGTCACGCCTACCCGGAAAGGGAAGTGGCTTAATGGTATACATACCTACATACTTGAAAGTTGAAACTTTTTAAAGCTTTCGAAATTGCCTTGAAATCTTCTGAAATACTCTCAAATATTTCCAACCCTCTGAAATCAATTAAATTACTGAAATTAATTGAAAACTCCTAAGAATCTTGAAGAATACTGTAAAAGTTCTCAAGTCCTCAAAAGTTTTTTAAAATCCCCTGAAATCCTCTGATATAAGTTACTGAGAACAATTGAAAATTCCTTCAAATTATTAAAATGAATAAAAAATTTCCTGGAATCTACTGAAATTCTTTGAAACATTTTACTACAATATGTAAATTTGAAATCTTTTAGAGTCAATTGAATTTTTTTAAATCCTTTGAAATCTTTTGAAATTCCTTGCAATTGTTTCAAGATCTTGAAAATTCCTTGGATTAAAAAAAATACCATATACTCATTGCATTCTTTTATATCTCTTCAAATTATCAAAATCAATTCCTTAAAGTATCGGTGTTTTTTCTAATAAGGGTGCCCCTTAAGAGCGTAAAAATGCGTAATTTGAACAACTTTTTGAATTATAAAACTTTTGATCTGTGGACATACAAAGATCTCTGACATACTTCCATTCAAACCGAAAAAAAAATTATTCGAAATTGTCACTATAAGGAAAGGGAGATTTTAATCCTATAGGGAAAGCAGAACCGAAACGTACACGTTTCTTCTGAAAAATTCTTCAGTGAATCATAGAAAAAGTTGATCGGCAAAAACTTTCTAGCCACCTATTTAGCTGTATCATAGTATAGAGAAACTGAACAAAATCTATTAAATTTTTTCTCTGAAATAATAATTTTTGTATATCCTTTTCATAAATAAATTTGTTTGTGAAGGCTAGCTCGATAGCCGTAGTATAATACCTGAAAATGCAAATAAACTTAATTATGTCCTTCTGTTTCTTCCGTAGAATTAGGAAAGGTTAATTTAAACTCATCCATATTGAAATTTGAAAGTTTTTATTGTTTTCGTTGTGCTCAAGTTTTTCATTTTAACAACTTTTCTCCCCTTTTCTTTACGAGGCATATTTTACACTTTCCAAACTTTTGTTTTTGTTCCGGGTGCGTATATTCAAAAATTTTGTCCATAATTTTTCGTTTATTTTTTTTTGCCAACACTAGATGGCATAGGTTAAACTTCTGGTGAAAAAATAGTAGTGATATTGATATACTAGTATACGTTCATGACGAATGTTAAAAAAGCACTCTTTTAATGACAATTGCAACTTCAGGAAAGTATTTTATCTTAAAGTATTACTTATCACTATCTAAGAAATGTCGCTAGGTATCGTTCGAAATTTATGACAAGATAAAACTATATTTCTGCCTCATTATGAAATTTATTATTGAGAAATATCATTTTTCCAATTTTTCCAAGAATCTTTCGTATTATTACGTGCACATTTCTCTATACTGCATACATAAATAGTTTAGTCCGTTTTCTTCGATATTCGAGAGTGTACAGTAAAGATTTTTAAAGACCTTCTAATAACCACCTTGGTAATTAATATAACTAAATGAATTAGTGTAATGAAGCTAAAAAGTATAAATCCGTACACATCTAACAGAGCAACTTCCCACCAATATAGATTCACTGCTGGTGATCTTAAAGAATTTCCTCCATTCCTCAAGACATATTCGACCCAAAAAGTTGCCGTATCCATAGGACTCATTGGCCTATCGCGGAAGAGTTGAGATTCACGTTCTACAGCTTTCCTAAAAACATTTTTAACAATTTTATTCTCATGATATAAGATCTTTTTTGGGTGAATAATTTTTGTCTTTTTATTTTATTTCGTATCGTTCGTATTTTGTTCATTTTTTATCCGTCAGGGTCACATACTCCGGTCTTTGGGTATAAAAATGATGTCATTTTTATCGACTTGTGTAATTGGATGTCCTACAAAATATCGCCAATCTTGTTAAAAATTCTTTGAAATCCCTTGAAATCCATGAAAATCCCCGGATATCCAACAAAATCCCCAAATTTCTTTAAAATGCCACAATATACCCTGAAGTTTCTTAAAATTTCATTTAATTTTGATTCATTTAATTTTCAAGTTCTCCAGCAATCCTTGGAATCTTGAAATCTTCGGAAATCCTAAAAAAAAACTCTGAAGCCGCTTGAAATTTTCGTAAAATCATAAGATTGTTTGTAATCTGGTTAAATAGCTCATAATGTTTACAATATTCAGAAAAGCCATGAATCCTCTATAATAATTGGATGTCCTACAAAATATCGCCAATCTTGTTAAAACTTCTTCAAAATCCCTTGAAATCCTTGAAAATTCGTGGATACCCAATCAAATCCTCTGAATTCCTGTAAATGCTTTAAAATACCCTAGAATTCCTTGAAATTTTGTTTCATTTTAATTTATTTAATGTTCATGTTTCACAATTCTCATGTCAACACTTCACAATTTGCTATCACAAAGCACTGCAGTGGGATTCTGATGCTTGTAGTCGATCGCACCTCTCTTTCTACCATTTGAGATAGACAGAGACGATTCAATTGAGTTCCAATGACAAGCCATACTTTTCGTTTCGAAACGATCATGCCCTCTTTCTATCCAATACTTCTTCCTTGTTTTCTTTTTTGAATCATAGAGCCTATTGGGTAGCTACAACAGCGCCATGAATTTAGAAGAAATTTGAATTAAAATTTAACAAGAAATCTTATAATGTATAATCAATTTCGAACCATAGTATAACATTTTTGATTGAATCGAATTGATATTCACTGCCCTTTTTCATTAACATTGCTCCCATAACTTCAAAATAATACTTTGCGATATATATTCGCGTGTCAGATGGCGCTGGTGTTATTATCAAAGACATGCTTATTCGATCGCACGAAATAATCCTATCAGTCATATCGGCTTCAGTTGACTTCAAGCATCGGAGCCCCTCTGCTGGTCGACGTGAGCTTGCCATCGTGCTAATTCACTATGTGTGTGCCTCCCGCTTCGAGTGAACTGTCGCAACACCATGGCGCAGTTAGACAGTTAGGCCGTTGAACTACGATGCGGGGCGTAAATTTTCGGAATAACTGACGCTGGACGCGCTATCTCCGAGTTTGACTGTACTTTCCATTTCTTTTTTGAAACTAACCTGTATTTAGGATCCGTGAGAATGGCATTAAGGACTTCATCTAAAGATTGTACAGATATTTTGTTGTAATCGAGCCGGATACCAATATTTTTGTTTACAAGAGTTTCTACGTTTCGAAACTGGTCAGATATTAATGGTATCCCTATCATGGGAACTTTGTAATAAATAGCTTCCTGTATTCCCAACATTCCGCCATGAGTTATGAATAATCTCGTGTTGTGGTGTTCTATATGAAAAATTAGGAAGTACAAAATATTAGTATTCATCTGAAAAGATACTAGATATTTATTTCATTCCTTTCAGTTGTTACTGATAATTATAAACAAGTCATGAAAGCTGTTTCTGATGTCTCCAATATATAGAAGAGAATAAGCAAAATATTTCATTAAGCATACTCAAGATCGGTATTTGAGGAATCCATGAAGACGTTCGCACATTTTCTGGCAGGCCTGGGAGAAGTTTACTTTTGTCCACGATTTTCATAAGCACCCTTATTGGAGACATTTTTGAAAATGATTTATAAAATGCAAGAAGGGTTTCTTCTGGTAGAGTTTCTATGAGGAACATAGATCCTAATGTAAAACAAATAACTCCATTTGTGCTTTCATTCATCCAGCGTTCCAGCTCCTGAAGCAGGCAAATAGAAGGATTTATTAATTTAATTTATTGATTTATAATATTTTGTATTTGATTTAGCTTACAGGCGTTAATGTTGAATTATCTTCTTCTATATGTATACCACCAATTTCGATTAAACTCGGGGTCGAAGGTTTAATACCAAATGGTTGATGATAAGAATTTACAAAGGTTAAAGCCACTGTTCTCTCGATTTTTCGAATGCTGGGTATATCAGGACTTAAATATTTTCTCATTGCCTCGGTTTGTGCTTTTTCTGTGTACATGAAATATTTGTATTTACTAATATGAGAATGCAATGTATTTTGTAATCGTTCCCAGAAACTGGAAACCGTATATGTTTTCATTAAGGCGTCTGTATAATAAGCAGTGGCTGTAGGACTTCCAACTCCATCACCAGTCCATGGCAATTCCACATTCGTAGCAACAGTTATCACAGGCACCTTGAAGACATAGCCTAATCCGATATAGCAATTAGCTCCAAGTACCTGTAGATTTTTTCAATTACATATCAATATTCGCGGTAGCCTTTAGCCGCCAAATACAAAGAAGCATACAAGAATCCTTGTCTAGAATGATCATGTATTTTGGACATTTTGTGGATTGTCGGCGCAATTCTCAACAGATTTTAATTAAACGTGGCAGCCGACTGGCCAACTATTGAAAAATGAATTCAGGCATGATTTTCTGTTAATGCTTTGGAAGCTGTGAGGTGAAAACAACAAAAACCATAAAAACGAGCAATTTTCGACCTGTGTTCACCTTTGCATCCTAATGTATCGAATCCATTAGTACATAATTTTTGCGAGGAGTCAGTAGCAACAGATTCTGAACTTTTCGTACTAACCTGGGTTATCACAAGATCATAAGGTAGCTCATCAGATGTATTTTCCACAACATTTTGAATTTCTTTAAGGGACAATAGGTTGCAAATTTCATTCCCAGCACCAAATGCATAAAAGGATACAGGATCTATGCCCACTCCAGGAGGATGTTCCATGGATACATTGTTCGCGTAATCAGTTCTAGTTCCACTTAAATTGACAATAGTTCTGTAATTCTTTGGTGGGTCTTTGAGCGGATAATGGGTAATAACGTCGACTTGATGCCCTTTTTTCACTAAGCCTCTCATCAAAGCATTGAAAACGTGCGTGTGACTCTTTACGTTTAGAGGAAAAACACCCAATATTCTTTCGGTATGAGTCTCCATAATATCCAGATGAATAATCAATAATAATACAAGTAATTTTCGAAGAGAAAACATTTGAAATATTATGTTAGCGACTTATGATATAAGAGAAATTTTAATAAGAATCCAACTATG
>CAKNXH010022853.1:0-11087 GCA_932178445.1 Andricus quercusramuli | reverse complement strand
ATTAGGATTGGAAAATTTTCCAAATTTGGACAAATCGGCTATAAATGCAGTCTTTGTTTTTTCATGTGGAACTTTAGTTCCATGAGCTACTGGTTGTACGACTTTTACAAAATGTTTAGAATCACTAGATGATGAACCAGATGAATTGGATAGATTGATTGATTTTATTAACTTATCTGCAACTAGAGAAACAATTTGATCCCCAGAAGTAACGTTCATGGACATTTGAGAATTTTCTGAAGAATTTTTGTCTGTAGAATTTTTCCCCTGAGCCCAATTTTCAGATGTAAGAAGATCACTTGGATGAATATTAGAATAAAAACCACTGGATTTTGGGCCTGTTTTTATTTCGCCTTTGTCAACATAAACAATTATTTTTTCAACATTCCCCAAGTTCTGTTTCGCTACCAATTTCTTAACCTTTGGAATTATGTTCTTCAAATTCAAAACATTAGATTTGTTTGTGAAGACAATTTTTTTCTGCTGACCAATATTCTGATTTGATAATTCAATATTGAATTCATCATCTGCAAGACCTTGAAAAGATACTTTTTCACCATGATTGTTTCCAACGTCGATAGAATTTAAATTATTTTTGGAAAACATAATATCTGCTTTTAAAGAGCTTTTCTTTTTATATACATCTTTAGTTTTCTTGTTCTTGCAAATGTTTTTAGAATTTATATGAGAATGTGATTTATTGTCTTTGATTTTAAAAAAGGTTTCAGATCTTAAAGTTGAGTTTTTCGCTTTTATATGTCTTTCAGGTATCGTATGAGCTGTAGTGCAACATTTGTTTTCCGTTACCGGTTTCTTTTTCTCATGGATTTTCTGAAATATATAGATTACATATTAGGGCTAATATATTTTATGATAAAAAATAATTGCATAAGCAAAATAAATCTATATCTCTCTTTACCTGTGGATTTTTTGAATAACCAATCGCATGGCCAATCATGTCCTTGACCTTATCAATAATACTTCGACTCAATCGACTTTTTTTCTCGATAAGATTATGCTTTTGATTTTTTTCAGAAATCTTAGAATGTACTGAATCTTTAAGACCTGTTTCATTCTGAACTTTATCCAATAAATGATTATTCTTTTCTTCTAGGAGTTCTTCAGGCTTCTTATTAATTTCGTTGATATTCCTCGCTTTTGATTTTTTAATCTGATCTACAAGTTCTGCTTTTTCTATAACTGAAAGTTTTTTTCCGTGAATAAAACCAATTTTCCTCTTTTTCTGAGCAATCCTTTTCATATTAGAATTATTTTTCTTCTTTATATAGACACCAGTTTTTCCATTCTTGTCAATTCGTGATAATTTAGACTTCGTAATTTTATGAAGATTTTTAGGTTCTTGAAATTTTTTATTCTTGGGTGTTTTGGAATGGTGAAAAGATAATTTGTTTTTAAGATTTCTGCTGTTATTTCGATTATCCTTTCTTTCTTTTTCCTTTTGATTCTTATGATTCTTTTGGTATTTTTCTTTCTTATGAGCCTTTATATCCTTGTGATGTTTTTTACGCTCAAGTACTTTTTCATTTTGTTGAGCATTTGAATTTTTATTCTTACTAATAGTAAGTAAGGACCTTCCAAAACCTCTATCAACTACAATATCTTTATAGTCATTTTCATAATCTTCCTCATTTTCCTTTTTATGATCAATATCCTTAGACAATTTTTCTATGAATTCTACGACAGAAGCCGTTTTTTCAGTGAATTCTGATTTTGTTCTTTTCATTTCTTTCGATATATCATTTTTTGCTAACTTTTGGAAATCATTATTATTGTTTTGACGAGGTTTTTTGTTCTTTGTTTCATCTTGTGCAAAATTGTCATCGTCTCCTGAAAACTCGTAAAAAAGACTATTCTGAATTTTATTTTTTGAAACTGTATCTAATCCTGGTTTATGAAGAGTTCCAATTATTGGTTTAGCATTCTTCGAAGAAATAGAATGAAGATCAGAACTTTTTTCTAATGCCGTAGGAAAATCTCTTTCAGGTGCAATAGTTGTTATAATACTGTCTTCTTTGCCGGATAGAATTCTTGGTCTCAAAAAAGATAATTCTATACCTTCAGCAGTATGTGGATTGAAATGAAAACTTCGATCTTGATAATCATAATTGTCTTTTTCAAATTTTGGAAGATATATTCCTATTTTTTTAGGATTACTTTTCCCTACAAAAATGATAAGATAGCTATCTAAAGAGAAAGGTAATTTGAATGAAATAAAAGTGCAAATTAACCAATCCGAGAATATAAAGTGGGTAAATAAAATAATAGAAGAATAAATAATTATAAATAGCAGAAAAATAACATTAATTCTCACGAGCCTTTTTTCTTCTTTTAGGATGTCTTTCAAAGCTTCGAGGAAAAAGCTTGGCCTGATTTATTCTTCGATCAATTTTCTCAGAAATTTCACTATTGTTTCGAAATAAAATATCGAGGCAATTGATTTCTTTATTTTCTCTTTTATATCTATAATGTTCTTCATTACTTGTTGTCTTTTCTTCATTCTCATCATCCTCGCTGTGTTTATTGTATCTTACATTCTTTAATGCTCTTGGTGAATTCTTCGTAGCACATTTTTTATCATGCAAGGAACAATTCGAATCCGAATTAAGTGAATATTTCCTATCCCAAATTTTGGTACCACCCAAATGATATTTTTCTGGTTTTTTTGTAGGCCATTGAGGTTCTGGGGGTTTCCTGTACTTTAAACCAACTCTCGACTCAAGATAATTATATTTCTCATTCAAAGGTGCATCATTGAAGTCACCTGAAATCGAAAAAGGCAAAAGTGAGTCAAAAATTAGACAAAGAACAACCCTCCATTAAATAAATATTTTTGATGCTTAATAAATGAAAAAATCTCACTTTTCTATTATACTAAATCTTATAATCATCATGAATCTGAATTTTTCTTACTGTCGTAATTTTGTTTACTCTTCTTCTTTCTTTTAGACTCATTAAAAAAATGAGAATCTTTTTTTACAGGCAAAGTTTTTGGCACAGCTTTTTGAATTTCTTTTTGAAGTTTACCTTCCTTTAGTATACCTGCTTTTAGATTGGTTCGCTTGTGCTTCAGATTTTCTATTTTACTAATCAATTTAGCTTTCTTAACACGAAGCTGTTGTTTTTCTTTCGTTTCCTCCACAGAATTGTTTGAATTTATCAAACCAGATGTTTCAGGGGATGCTTCACTCGATCTATTTTCTCTTACACTCTTTTCAGTTTTCTCTTCAGTTTCCTTCTGATAATCTTCGTAAAAAGACCAACCACTACCTTCTGGTTCTTTATCATCTTCCTCCTCACCGTATCCCTCATCGTCATTATATCCCTCATATTCATCATATCCTTCATGTTCTTCATTTTCACCATTTAGCGTCATTGTCACAAACTCAATTTCTCCATAATCAGCATCATCTTGTTCTTCTTTCTCTACTTCTGATTTCCTACTTATCTCTGTTGTAGTACCTATCGTTCCCACTTCTTCGTCGCATTTCGTCTCCTTTGAGGTCCTTGTATCGCCTTCTTCTACAGAACTTTTTCCTACTGAAGTTTGCTCGGTTGGAGTGTTTTCTGCTGATGTGATGTCTTCAGAAGTGATTCCGATAGAAGTTTTCCCTCTACTCGCTGTCTCCTTTGACGCTTCTGTTTTAAAAGTAGTAGTTTCTTCCTTCTCTACTTCACAATCAGTGAAATCGGAATTTTCATCTCCTGGTTCTTTATTCTTTTCTTCGTCTCTTTCTTCATATTCATTATATCCTTCATCATCTTCATCATCACTATCTGGTTTCGTTGTCAGATAGTCAATTTTTCGAGAATCATAATCTCCTTTTTCTTCGTCTTTATTTCCTTTCTGTTTGGAACTTTCCGTAGGAATTCTACATTTTGTTTTTGTAGATGTTTCTTCTGTTGAAGATTTTTCTGTTAATATCGTTTCTTCAGAAGTTATTTCTTCAGAAGTTGTTTCTCCAATCTCTTCCTCCTCTGGTTCAACTGTTTCGAGAGTAGCAGATTCTTCCTCCTCTACTGGACATTTTTGCTCAGGTATGATCTTTGTAGTTCCCTTAGTAGGTGGAGGCATAGACGAACCAGTAGGAGCAAGACTTTCAGATGAACACAATTGCAGGTCCAATGTAGTTTTAGTCTCACAATTATATTTCATTTCTGGTGGCCAGACGTTATTTTCCTGTGGTTCGATGACTCTTTTCATTGTTGTTGTTTCTGAAGACTTTTTTAAACAATTCCAAAACTTCTTCCAAGAGAAGTTCCTCTTTCTTCTCGCTGAAAAACATTCATTATTCTCAGTATGAGGTAATTGCTTTTTATCAGGAGTTCTTATCCTATTTCCATTTTCGTCATCTACCCACTGCCTTGCTTTTAAGGATGTGTCTTCTACTATAGATCTTTTTACATTCTTACTAACTTGTGGCTCATTAGAGTACCAATCATGAACCTTCAGCTTCAGAGAAGATGCATTCATTTTACGTTTTGAATTTAAATCTCGTTTTAGGATACGCAAATTGTCAACTTCCTCTAAAGAATTATCAGTCAATGTCATCAGTTTTCTTGCTAATCTTTTAGGAGTTTTCTTGCCTGACGGATCTTTTAGAACGAGTGGTAAACAGACAACTTTGGTTAAAATATTTTTTTGCTTATTTTTTAGAACTTCTTCGGATTTAGAGTCTTTCAAAACGTTCAAAAAAACTCTTTCAGTGATAGGACTTACAACCTTTTCAAGTGAAAAAGTTCTGATAGGTCTTGAACATTCCTCGTGATTCATTTGATTTATATCAATTTCTTGCTCAAACCCATCGGGTCGAACTTCCTTCCATACTTCTTCATCTTTATCGAAGATATATTTTCCGTGATAGTCTTCATCCTTTCCTTCTTTTTCCTTTTCATCCTGCTCTTGTGTGTGCTCCTTCTCTTCTCCCTTTTCTTTCTCTTCTTCATTTTCTTGTACCTCTTGCTCCTCTTCCTCCTTTCCTCTCTCCTTTTCATTTTCTTCCTCCTTTTTCTCACATTTCTCTTCATTCGATCCTTCTATCTCTGCCTCCGCTTCTTCCTTTTCTTTCTCTTCATCCTTTTCTTCTACCTCTTTCTCCTCTCCCTTTCCCCGCTTCTGATCTTCTTCTTCCTTTCCCCTCTCCATTTCCTCATCTCTCTGCTTTTCTTCCATCTCTTCTTTCGTCTTTTTTGCTTCTTCTTCTTTCTTTTTTTCGACCTCAAGCTGATTTACCTTCTCTTCGAGTTCCTTTTGCCTGTCAATGATCTCCTGTAACTTTCTCTTTTCCTCCTCTTCTTTCATCTTTTCCTGCTCCAATCGCAAGTCCTTTTCTTTTTCTCTTATCAACTCTTCTGTTTCAGCCAACTCCTTTTCCTTCTTGTCTAGTTCCTTTTCAGTTTTCTTAAGCTCTGCTTCAATCTCTTTCTGCTTCTTGTGATCCTTTAAATCCACTGCTGAATTAGATGTGAGGATAGGAGTAGTTGTAGTTGAAGAAGTATCAGTGCAAAATGTCGCCGGGATGTTTTTTTCAGTAGTTTGATTGGAAGCTTCAGCAGTTGCAAGAGAATTTAAAGTCGTAAACATTGATGTTTCTGCTGCTGAAGTAGATTTCATGGTAGGAAGTGTTGTCATTAAAGAAGTTTCAGGACAAATTGTGGTAGGAATGTATGTTTCAGTAGCTAAAGTAGATGTTATGGTAGGATTCGTTGTAATTGAAGAAGTTTCTGTACAAATTGTGGTAGGGTTGTATGCTTCAGTAGTTTCATTAGAAGCTTCAGCAGTTGCGAGAAAAATTATAGAGGTAAATATTGATGTTTTAGTGCTGAAAATTGAAGTTCTAGTTATTTCTCCTTTATTCTTCTTTTTTCTCCTGTCCTCTTTCTCTTTCCTCTTGATTGCTTCCTCTTCAAGCGTCAATATAGTTTCTTCTTTTTCAAGATTCTCCTTTCCCTTCTCTTTCATCTTCTTCAATTCGTCCTCTATTTCTTTCTTCATCCCTTCTTCCTCGTTCTCCTTAGCCGAAAGTGTTGAAATTGCAGCTGAAGTAACTCCCGACTCTAAACTGGTTTCCACTTCTCCAGCACTTTCTCTTTCATATTCTTCTTTTATCGTTGTACTTTCGGAGCTAGAACAAAAATAATTGTTATGCAATTTTTCGGAAATTTTGTCCTCACTCTTGCTGAAAACTGTCGGAAAATTAAAATAATCTTAGGGAGTAAGAACATTTTTTGAAATTGAATGTTGCAATTAAGAGAAAAGAAAGGTGTTTCCATTGTAATGCAGAACACTTGCTACTTAATATTTCAACGCTTCCATACCTGAACTCAGAAGTGATTTCAGTTAATATTGAAGTCTCATGTTTTGCAGATGTTTCTTCTAGCCCAGAACTTCCTTTTGCTGAAGTTCCCAATTGAGTTGAAATTTCAGGAAGAGAATAAGATATAGATTCCTCGCTAATCGTCTCATCTATTTCCATGGTTGTGATATTTTCTGAAGTAGCTGAATCTAATGTAGATGATTCCGATAAAGTATCCATAACTGATGATGATTGTGGTGTTAGACCAGGAGCAGATGATGTTTCTAATGACAAATCAGTCATAGATGAAATCTCCACTGTAGAACTAGAATATGATTCTGAAGATAATACTGGAACAGATGATTCTGTCAACAATGTAGGAGTTGATGTTGTTTCTTTTTCTGGATTTTTCGAAAAAATTGCTTCTTCTTCTTCTGATTCATTCTGCACTGTTTCAATGGCAATTCCGAATTCTGTTGTTTCTTTTCTACTAGTGTTGGCTTCAGGTTGTTCTTCAGTTGTATTCTCGAATTGATCATCATCATATTCGTATCGATTTTCCGTATCCAATGCTCCATACGCAGCTTCTTCATCATCATCGTCATTGTAAGATTCAATTCCCTCTTCATAATCATAGTCGTCATCAAAATTCTTTGTGTTGTTCATATAGATTTCATTATATATCTCTTCATAGTCCTCTACTTCTTCTGGTTCAGTTGAAGTTTCAGTATTTGGTTCCTCTATATCTTCAGCTTTTGTTTCCGTGATAGAAGATGTGTTCTCAAGAATTTCGGTCGCACTTTCTGGTACTGATGATTCTGTTTTAATTACTGATGAATCCCTGTTTCAGAAATATGAAAAAATTGGAATTGATTCATATTCTCAAAAAACTGTTACTTAAATTTTAGATAACGTACATTACTGTCGCGGGTTCTGCTTTAAAACTTGTTGGAAGACCCTCATTTATGTAAGTTGATGCGCTAGCTTCGTCTTGTTTGATTGTTTCTTCTGTAATTTCGATTATCATAGTTCCCAGACTTGCAGCTAGAATTACGATTTATTTTACTACTACAGAACAAAACATTTTTAAATTCTCAACTAAAATTTATATACCTTCAGTTATTTGAGTAGCCTCATTTTCAGAAGCTGTTGAAGTTTCGATTTTATAAGTTGTTCCTGAAGACTTAGATGCTGTGAGAGTATCTTCTGGAAGTTCGGTACTTTGAATTGAAAGGGTTGATTCAGTTACGATCGTTTCTGTAATTGAAGTTTCAGTTGTAACTTCAGTTGTAGCTCTAGAGGCGATTTCAGTTGAATATTCAGTTACAGCTCCAAATGTATCCTCACTTGTAGCTTCAGATGCAGCTCCAGATGGGGCTCCACTTAAACCTTCAGCTGTAAGTTTCGATACAGCTTCCGATGTAACCTCAGATTCAGAAATAGTCCCAATTTTCGGTGTGATCCCTGAAATACTTTCTTTTGAAGTTGATACTAACTCTAAAAATGTTTCTGTATTTTGTATCTCAGAAATAACTTCTGAAGATAAAGAAGTAGACTCAGAAGTAGCATCTACAGTTGCTCCGGTTAGAAATTCTGAACTGGTATTGACTATTTCAGTTTCTTCAATTGCCGTGAATCCTGCAGTCGATGTTTCTACAGAAATGGAGCTCATGATAGAAGCAATTGATTTTGTGAATTTAGAATTTTCTGTAGCTTCAGAAGTTACTTCTTCAGTTCTTTGCGATGAGGTTTCGATATTTTCTATTACATCGTCAGTAGTTTCTTCTTTAATAGTAGATCTGCTTTTTGTAACTTTAGACATTTCTATTTGTGCAGCTGTACTTCCAGATATTGCAATTGAAGTTTTTTCGTTGAGTGTGGTTTCAAAATTGGTAGTTTCAGCTGAATCAGTTACTGCATCTTCAGTAATTTCACTAGTTTCTTCAGTTGCAGTCACTGTACTTTCTATAATCGACGAAGTTCTTTTGAAAGGCTTCGATGTTTCTTCTTCAGCTATGGCCGTTACTTCTACAACTTCAGATGTTTCCCCCATAGTTTCGGATATTTCTTCCAAAAAACTTGATGTTATTTTTGAATCCTCGGTTGTTCCTTCGACAACTTCAGTTGTTTTTCTTAAAGTCTCCTTCTCAGTTTTTTCTTGTAAATAATTGGATTTTTCTGTTATAGTTGATGTTATTTCTGCAGCCTCAGTTGTTTCTTCTACAGCCTCTGATGTTTCTGTTAGAGCTTGAGTCGTTTCTTCCAGAGCCTCAGTTACTTCATTCACAGCCTCTGATGTCTTCTCTATGCCTTCTGTTGTTCTTTCTGGAATCTCTGATATTTCTTCTTCGGAAATAGATAATACTTTAACTGGCTCAGTTGTTACTTCTGCAGGCTTGGACGTTTTTTCAATACCTTCAGTTATAAATTCAAGAAGACTGGATGATATTTTTTCAGTCTCAGTTGTTTCTTCTGCTGCTTCTGCTGTTTCTTCTGAGCTACTTAATATTCCTTTATCATCTTCAGTTCTTTCTTCTTCGGATGTTGATGTTTCTTCTTCGGAAGTTGATGTCTGTTTTCCAGTTGCAGTGGTTTCTTCAATAGCCGCTGATGTCTCGTATATGCCTTTAGTTGTTCTTTCTACAGTCAATGTTATTTTTGCTATGGAACTAGATGTTACTTCTGCAGCCTCAGTTGTTTCTCCTAAAGACTCTAAACTTTCTTCTATAGTTTCAGTCGTTTCTTCTAAAGCCTTCGAGGTTTCTACTACAGAACTTGAGGTTTCATTTTTGGCTTTAGTTGTTTCTTGTAAAGTCTCACTAGTTAAAGCTTCTAAATATATTTCCTCGGTTGTTAATTGCATCGTAGAAGTTTCAGTATATTCAGTAGTAGCTTCATTTACCACAGTTCTTTCAGTAAATGTGAGAATTGTCTCTTCGTCTGAAGTTTCCGATTCATGAGCTTCAGTTCTATTACTTTCAGTAATTTCATCTGTCGTTGTTGATGATGTTACTGCCTCCAAGGGTGCTGATTCAAATGAAGTTTTCTCAGTAATAGTAGTAGAAGCTGCCATTGTTAATGTTGAGGTTTTTGGAGTTGTTGATTCTTTAGTTTTTATACTTATCTTTTCAGTTGCCAATACACCAGGCAAAGTAAATTCGGTAGATGTAGCTTTCTCAGTAACTTTTATTGACGGCTGTACTGGTTGAAATGTAGTTATTTTTGGGGCAGTAACAGTATTCACTATTTCTGAAATTATAGCTTCCGTTGTTACTCCAGTTTCAACTTCAACTGTAGTTACAGTTTTTACTTCAGTAAAAGCTTCAATGTTTCTTTCAGTTGTTGCTTCAGTTGAATTTCTAATTTTCTGAGTTGAAGTAAGTGTTTCTTCATAATCAGGCATATACGTCCAAAAATCTGAAACTACTTTCTCTTCTTCATATTCTTCTTCATAGTCATCTGAATACTTTTCAGTGGTTAATATACTCTTTTCTGTGTAGTACTCAATATTATCTTTGTAATCATATCCTTCAGTTATCAATACAACGGGCAAAGTGAATTCGGTAGATGTAGCTTTCTGAGTAATTTTTGTCGACGGCTGTACTAGTTGGAATTCGATTTTCTTTGGAGCAGTAACAGGCTTCACAATTTCTGAAGTTATAGCTCGAGTTGTTACTCCAGTTTCAACTTCAGCTGTAGTTTTAATTTTAACTTGAGTTGTAGCTTCAATTTCTCTTTCAGTTGAACTGCCCATTTTTTGAGTTGAAGTAAGTGTATCTCCATAATCATTCATATACGTAAAAGAATCTGAAACTGCTTGGTCTTCTTCATATCCTTCTTCGTATTCTTCTTCTTCATAATCATCTGAATTTTTCCCAGTCGTATTTATACTCTCATCTGTGTAGTACTCAACGTAATCTCTATAATCATATTCTTCAGTAGACGGACCAACTGTGTTTTTACTTGCAGTTGTAGTTTGAGAAGGTTGTCTTGGTTGGTTTAAAATACCTAACACATTCTGATCAGCTGTAACTTGGTCCGAGTTTTTATCTGTTACCAGATTTTCTTTATTATTATTAGCTGCACCTACAGTTGTCGCTTCAGTTGTAGATTCAGGTTCAGCTTGAGATATAGCTTGAATTGTCAATATTTCTTCAGTAGATATAAGAATTGTCTTTTCTGCTGAAGTTGTCTCTCCATAATCTTTAGTTTCAGTACTTTCAGTAATTTCGTCTCCAATTGCTGATGTTGTTACTGGCTCCGAGGATGCTGATTCAAATGAAGTTTTCTCAGTAATAGTAGTGGAAGCTACCTTTGTAAGTGTTGCGGTTTTTGAGGTTGTTAATTCTTCCGTTGTTTCAGTTACCTTTTCAGTTGTCAATACAGCAGGCAAAGTAAATTCGATAGATGTAGCTTTCTCAGCAACTTTTGTTGACGGATGTATTTGTTGAAATGCAGTTGTCTTTGGGGCAGTAACAGTCCTCACTATTTCTGAAGTTGTAACTCCTGTGTTATCTTCAACTGTGATTTGAGTTTCAAACTCATTAAAAGCTTCAATTTTTCTCTCAGTCGCAGATTCAGTTGAATACCTCATTTCCTGAGTTGAAGTTAGTGTATCTTCATAATCAGGCATATACATCCAAAAATCTGAAACTACTTTCTCTTCTTCATATTCTTCTTCATAGTCATCTGAATAGTTTTCAGTGGTTAATATACTCTCTTCTGTGTAGTACTCGATGTTATCTCTGTAGTCGTATTCTTCAGTTGTGAACA